>WTTZ01000047.1:0-212125 GCA_011750695.1 Penicillium sp. OUCMDZ-019 | reverse complement strand
ACTATCCTTATTACTAGGTAAGGGAAGGGCCATATATATATAATATATAGTGTGTCATAGCTTAGAGCTAGATATGCACCTTAAACTTAATAATAACATAACATAACATAACATAACAGCCTAACTATTATTTTAACCCCCTAACCTAATTATATAATCTTATGATTCTTATTCTATATAAAATCTTACCTAATCTAAATAGCTTCACATAGCTCCTTAAGCTATATTTTATATCTAACCTACACTATACTATATAAGATATCCTAAGTTCTAACTATAGTAGTTCTAAATCAATTCCCAATCTTCTCTGTACTGCCTGACCCTGCACCCTAACACTGACTATGTCAAGTACAGCAGGTGGCTAACTATCTTGTCTGAAGTCTAGTTCCTCTGTGTCAACACATTTTCATGTTTATAAAAGGGAACGGTGACTCATTATAGCTCATAGACCATCATACATAACCCTGGCAAACAAATTGCCTATACTATTTTGCAAATTATATGTAAGAAGAGCGACGCATTCCTTAGAGTATTCCAAGAGTTGCATTTGTTTTGTATGTAATGGTTGTGACAGTGTGTAGCATTGCATTGATAAACCTTTAGCACTATCAAAAGTTTCCTGTAAGGATGCATAATAATGTTCCAGGGTTTACTCTCAATCCAAGTACATCAATAATACCAAAGCAACCATTTGATACAATCATAAGTCATTTCGCATAATATAACCTCCCTGCAAGTAAGTGTGACAATAGACAAATCAATCATAATAGAAACAAGTGTATGTGCCAAAAAGTTATATCTCATCTAAGTAGCATGCAGGTTAACATTGAACCTCTTACAAAGGAACATGGAAGTATAACTCACTCAATGTCAGGTTCATGTTCACATCGGTAGTTTCCACCATCTGCTTGAATTCTTCAAAGCTAATTTTGCCATCCTGATCCTTGTCCGCCTCCATAATGGTTTTATCCACAATCTGTTGCAACTGCACGTCTTTGAGATTGCTGCCAACCATCATTTTCAACACGATGAATAGTTCGCCATTCGAGATGTATCCGTCTCGATCGATATCGTAAACCTTGAAGGCGAAATGCAGTTTCTCGTCTTTATTTCCCTTGGAACTGAACGCGGACAATCCAGAGACGAATTCTTGGAAATCGACATCGCCACCACCGTCTTCGTCGAAAATAGAAATCATTCTAAGCAAAAGCAGAAGCGCATGAGTATTTGTCATATAAATTCAAATATAATCCAAAAACCTGGACTAGGGGCGAATTACCGTGGAGCAAGTGGGTTGGATGACACTTGTGGAAGTGAAAGGAACTCCTCTCGTTCAATTGTGCCCGAGTTGTCCTGTATTTCTAAGTCAGCCATCGCCTCATCCGTCGTACAATAGTAACCAGCCCACCTTGTCTAATTTCATGAAACGCTTTCGCAGGCGGTCGACTTCATCTCGGTCGACTAATCCGGAATTAACTCGTCAGCTCGGTCGGCAGAAAATGGAGAACAAGGGGGTCAAAGGTTTTTCTTACAGTTGGACGCTGATATAATGTTGTCAAGAACTTGGTTTCCGACAATAGATCCCTGTCGTCTTCTGGTATTAAACAAAGCGGCGTTGTTGGGCTCGTGCGACTCCATGGCTGGCGTTGGGACGCGAGAGAACTTCGTTGTATGCGGTTGCTGGGAAGAGTACAGCAGTAGTTCAAGGCAAAGGAAGCAAATACGGCCGGATAATCAAATGAGAAAGGTGCAGTGTGGAGTAGCTGAAGTGTTGAAATGCGGGAGTTGTATGAGCCGCGCCCTCGAGTAATCAGATAGATAGCGGGCGCCAAGGCTGAGGCCACTGCGAAGGCAAGGAGCCAGGAATTTGATATCACGGGTCCCCGCATTAACCACATCTGGATAGTCAAGCGAGCCCCTGAGGCCGTGCGCCCGCCGAAAACAGGCCGCCACGCAGGCAGATGGCAACGTCAACTCGACAAACCGCTGTGTGACTACGACTCTTCTATCATCATTATCTCCCCCCCTTCATCGAATTTCATCACAAAAATACGACTACGCGAAATCGCATGACTCAAGCTATCGTCTAACACTAATTTTGAACCCCCTTTCGCATGGTCGCGCCCGCCATCGCGTCCCGAATTTCACATGACTAGGTACGGGGGTATGGGGAGGACGCGCCCAAAGAAGCTCACCTCCAAGGCGTCTATTCCCATAGTGAGGGAGGACCAGATAGACTTCATCGACGAAGATGTCCAGGCCGCCCTCCAGCAGGTCGAGACGGGTGTTGAGAAGGCCGAAGAATCGGTACGTATTTTGCCTCTATCCCTGTTCGGGCCGTGCATATGCATATCACGTGATCCCCATGATGCCATTCAGAAAAAATTTCGCGATGTCGTCGCATGCGATATGTCCGCAGTATAGCCGGCTAACCCGTTTAATCATTGTTAGGAAATCCATCTTCAAGCTGCCATTAACGCCGTAGCCCTCGGAAAAATCAGCGAAGCCAATATCCCCACGCCCGAAACCGTCCTTAGCTCCATTAGATACGATGAGCTCTATCCTCCCACATTCTCACAGCCAGCGACATACATTCGCTTTTCCTCCACCGTTGAGGATTGCTGCGGATGTATATATGATCTGGTGGAGGAAGATGATGTCTTCCTCAAGATAATGAATGAGAAGAGGGACCCTTCCAGTCCTCCGTGCACGGAAGATCAATTCGAAGAAGTGATGCATTTCTTTGAAGAGACTGCGCAAACGAAACAACCATTCGCAGCCGTAGATCATCCACCTGTTCTCTCTTTTGCGGAGATTGAGGATTCCTTCGATGCTGCTGTAGATGAACACATAAAGAGATTCGCCAAGGACATATACGATCATTGGAAGTCGAGGAGAGTTGCTACGGGCAATAGCCCCTTGCAATCGGCGCTCAAGGTAAGAATCCTAGCTCCTTCATGAATGGAACGGCAATCTGACCTTATATTCAGTTCGAAACCGGCCAAGAAACCGACGATGGAGATCCATATGTATGTTTCCGTAGGCGCGAAGTGCGACAGATTCGCAAGACCCGTGGTAGGGATGCACAGAGCGCCGAAAAGCTTCGTAGGCTTCGCAAAGAATTGGAAGATGCGCGTCAATTGGTTGCTTTCGTGCGGCAGCGAGAACTTGCGAGAAAGGAAATGTTCATCATCGAAAAGCAAGTCTTCCAACAACGTGCGCAAGTCAAGGATATGAAACGGAAACTTGGAATAAAGGATGACGATGAGGATCTCATCAACCAAAAGGTGAGTGAATGGCTAAATTCTTTTATAAAACCCGTGACTGACGTCATTAAGCCGAAAAAGAAGCCAATCGAAGTACCGGCTATACAACGTCCTGTTGCATCACAGCTTCGTATATCTCAGCGACCTGGAGCCCAGGCTGCCGAAGACTTGCAGCTGCTGGAGGAAGTTCAAGCTGAGAAGGAGAACGAGATCATTCGTGACATTAAGCAAAACCTGCAGAAGCACTTGAAATGGAACGAGGGATATGTCGATCACACGACTGCTCCACTCACACCGTCTCCCAAGAGAAGCTTCGAAGCTGCATTCCGCCCTGCAATCACGACCCAATTGCCCACACCGCCATCTTCAGATTCATCGGATGCAAACGATGCCGCGATAGATTCTTTGCATCCATATTTCCGCGATCGATTTGCAAGCATGGATATGGATGATGACACCAAGATGCCGTCCTTCCGGCGGCGTGTAGGCCGAGGTGGGCGGGTCATGATAGATCGTCGTAATCTGGCGACTAGATTTAAAGCCGACACTGATCCCATCATCCTTGACCGGTTCAAATATGATGGCGACGATGATGACGATGACGACCTGGTCTTCGAGCGTGATAAATACGATATCCAAATAATGCAGCATCGTGCTATCATGGCCGCCAAGGCTCGCGAAGTAGCACAAATGCAGGCCCAAGCTCAAGCTCACGCTCACGCACAGGCTCAAGCCCAACAACGACAGTTGCTCGGAGAGCGCAATGCATCCGGGGCAGCAGGGGGCTCCAATCCTGATTCGGGGGCAGTCGTCAAAAATGCTTCCACCTAATGACCGAATTGTATTATTGATTGTTCTTGCATAGCGGGCGTTGTTCATGCTTTTTCTGGACGAAATTTCTGCTCATCGATTTCCCTTTTTGTTTTTGTATGACTGGAGTTTTACCTTCGGTCGTCTGCCAGTTTTGTCCACTCATGATTCTTCCTATCGTGGAACGCTTTTCTTCTTTATTCCATTATAGGCAGAGCAGGATGATTACCCCTTGGGCTTCTTTGTTATTTTGTGTGGCGTGGAGTGATGTCTTGATAATATGTACATATATACCAGGCGGTGGTTTGAACGAAACTGTATTATTAGAAACAAAACATTAGCAAAAATGAATCGGAGGCAATTCTGATAATAGCTGAATGGCAGACTCATTACCTGTTGTCCCACTCAGCTTAAAGGTTTGGTTAGCAGTTAATTCAATGGTGCTCAAGCTTGGCTTTCTTTTGATGCTGCTGGGATCCATCCTCTGCTGTACGCTTTCCATTCCCCTTTTCTTCAGCAGTAAGAAAATCTCGGAGCATTGAAGACACTTGCTGCAATACTTCTTTCTCCCCGAGGCGAACTTCAACAGCCATTTTGCCACGGCGTTCGCTAGTTGACAAGGTAGCGGCCGACGGGGAGAATCTCTGAAGTATTGCTTTATCCTGTTCAACTGTTGTCCCGTACTGAGATAATTTGGATGTCGCTGCGTTGAGCAATATGCGAGCTTCGCGGGCCGCCAGAGTAGGTTTGGGTGGCCTCTTCTTGGATTGGCACTTTTGCAAGTCTTCGGAGTCCAGAGATAGAGTCTTCACAAGGGCGAGAAGCTCGTCTGGTAGTATGTCGACCAATGAATCTTCTGGCGACGGGCGAAGAATACAGTAGCCATCCTCTAGGATTTCTAGCTCATCAAGAAGCTGAAGCTACATTGGAATATTAGCATCAGGAGAAAGGCTTTTCCGAAAGGGAAGGTGATTTTCTTACCTGAGGGTATGATTGATCTTCGATATTATCAAAGCCCGCAGCATGACAAATGCCAATCAAAGGCAGCTCAACGACATCGTATGGGGCATAGTTATCGGTAACATAGCCATACCGTCGAAGAAGATCCGAGCGTGGCAGCTCACCATAGTCATTGAATAGCTCATCTCCTTTCTTGATGGGTTTGATGGCCCTCATGACAAGCGCACCCTCTTCCTGGAAGAGACGGGCCTACACAGCGTTAGAATTATATCAGCCAAAGAAGTGTTGAAAACTTTTCAACTTGGAGTCAACATACATTGTTCCTATCAGCATCCGCATTAAGCAGATCAGCCAGTGGAACCATGCCTTTCGGCAATTGTTCCTCGTCATCCGTGAGAAATCCATCTTCTCCATCACTCTCTGCGTCTTCGCTTTTTTCAATATCAAAAGCGTATGCCATGATCAGAGAGCCCATTCGATGCGCCAATTCTAGCAGTACTTGTGCGCCTGCATCTGTATCGTAGGACGGCGCACCGTAGATGGGAGGGAATAGATCGGGGTGGGCCTGGACGAAGGGCAGTACGATCTTGAGGATGTCTTGCTCTGCACCTTGTTTTCCGATTTTCTCGGTAACAGCACTAGCTTGGAGTTCGGAAAGCTCCTCGTTGGACCAGAACATCAACGTATCGAACTTTGAGGGAAGGACTTGGAAGTATTGCTTCCAGCGGGATCGGTCACCAAGCGAATACTCGTAGATCATCACAACGACAAGAGACAGCCAGGGACCTAGATCGTTCAACTCTTCAGGGAGAACATCATTCAAGTAACAGTTTTCTACCATCAGTATAACGCGGCGAGGAAGAGAGAATAAGTCTTCGCCCTCTGGGATATCGCAGTTGGCGACTGAAAAAAAAAGCGGGTTAGAAACTGCAATTTCAAGACAAAGAGAATCTATAATAGACACCGCAAAAAGGAGTAACTTACCAACACCCCTCCCAGAACCCTGATGCCGGAGATCTTGAATTTGGATCTTGGGACTTATGGCCACGCCTGTCTGCTGTGGAAGCCATCGTGCGAAATCATCGCTCTGGCGCTGGAAGTCAGCAGCGTCAGAGAAATGGTCTGGGTTAGACATGGTATGCGAAGGGCTTCTCGGGGCAACTAAGAATTGCACAACAACACGGACAATCTCCTTCACTAAGCAAGTAGATGTAGACTGTGCACCGTGTGAAGCCAAGTAGGACTGAGGAGAGCAGAGAGGAGCAGTAATTCTCATACAGATGTGTGTATAGTCCGTGCTCGCTTCGGATAAATCAAAGTGCCGGCGGATCGACTGCCAGCCATTGGTGGGCGCGGGAGCTCGTGGCCAATCGATAAGCAATTTTTTGACGGACGTCTCCATCATAGATAAAACCACACCAAAAATCGATTATCAGAACCAAGATCTGGCAGACATTTACCAAGTGCACCCAGGATTGTGCCGCTTGCATTTTCTGGACTTCGGTGGTCTTGCATTTATACTACTTGATCTCTCAGAGGCTTATTCTGGTCTAAAATAATGATTGCTATCGGGCTGGAGAGCTCTGCCAACAAGCTTGGCGTGGGCATCATGCTCCATCCCAAGAATGGCGACCCCGCTCAAGTGCTTGCAAATATCAGACATACATATGTATCGCCGCCAGGTGAAGGGTTTTTGCCGAAAGATACAGCCCAACACCATCGTTCATGGGTTGTTAAGCTGGTAAAGCAAGCCATGAAAGAGGCTAGGATAGCGGTGGACGATGTGGACTGCATTTGCTACACCAAGGGCCCTGGTATGGGAGCCCCGCTTCAGAGCGCAGCTATTGTCGCACGCATGCTGAGTCTTCTATGGGGAAAGGACTTGGTAGGCGTAAATCACTGTGTTGGACGTACGTATAGCTCTTCTATGCCTATTCAATTGCAGACACTTCCCCCCCAACCCGAGGAAGTTATATAGCAGTGTCATTTTCTGCGATTGACAGTCACTGGCTTAGAGAAAGGAATGTGGCTAACATTCATGCAGATATTGAGATGGGGCGCCAAGTAACAGGTGCCGCAAACCCCGTTGTCTTATATGTCTCTGGTGGCAATACGCAAGTTATAGCCTATAGCTCCAAGCGGTACCGCATCTTTGGAGAAACACTGGATATTGCAGTCGGAAATTGTATAGACAGATTTGCACGCACACTACGCATCTCAAATGACCCAGCACCGGGTTATAATATTGAACAGCTTGCGAAGAAGGGCCACCGCTTAGTAGACTTGCCCTATGCTGTCAAGGGCATGGATTGCTCTTTCTCGGGAATCTTAGTGCATCTAGAAGCTCTAGCGATCACGCTTGGCCTCACCGGAAAAGACGCTGCTGCTCTGGATGAGTTGACTTTAGCAGAGACAAATGGTAATGCCGATACCGGTGATAAAGTTACCAGGGCAGATTTGTGCTTCTCGTTACAAGAAACGCTATATGCTATGCTGGTTGAAATCACTGAGCGAGCAATGGCCCATGTTGGTGCAAAGGACGTTCTCATAGTTGGCGGGGTTGGGTGCAACGAAAGGTTGCAGGAAATGATGTCTCTCATGGCACGGGACCGAGGCGGTCATCTATATGCCACCGATGAGCGCTACTGCATTGATAACGGTATCATGATTGCGCAGGCTGGTCTGATGGCATACAAGAAAGGTTTCAGAACGCCGCTTGAGGATGCAACATGTACTCAAAGATTCCGAACGGACGAGGTTTACGTTGATTGGCGGGATTGAAGTTTCGAGCCCTCGAAAAGCATGGAATTGTTGTATATATGGTTGATGTCAGTCTTGGGGTCCACTTGGCGTTATTTTTGTTTGGTAAAAGGCATGTTCCTTTCCGTGCACTATAAGTCCATGACCATTCAGAATTTATGATGACGGCCTAGAGAGCGAACAGTTGCCGCGCTATTGTCATTTAATATCCAGACTATGAATTGTCATCCTCCTCTTCTATTATCGTTGTTGATATCAATTCTATATCTTTGAACGGAATGGCTTTGTTTTGATCGATCCAATCGGCGTAAAACTCACTCAGTGAGAACTGGATATTGTGTTTGCCATCCGGTCGGCCGTCGCGAGAGTGATTTTTATTGGTTTCGGAGGATTCTGAATCCGATTGCTCATTATTCCGTCGAGGTACATCTGCCGACGGGGGTCTTTTGATTGTACGTGGTGCACTTTTTGGACTGCTTGACAGTTGTAGTGCTTGTCCCAGTGATTGGTATGTGATACAGAGCAATAATCCAGCAGCTCCGCCAACCAACACCGCCCAGCCTAGGAACATATAGAGCGGCTAGAAAGTTGCGGTCAGCTCATCTCCATCAAGTCGTTTTAATGGTTCTGAATAGACTTGCCTGGAATTTAGCCAACAACCTAAATGGTGCGCCAGCAACATAAACAATTGACAGCCCAAAATGCATAAACGGGGATAGAAGCGTTGTCAACAGAGTCCAGAGCGCTTGTAGTAGCAGGAAGATGGGATATAAAATGTAGTAGAGAAGCACTGCCAAGAACCGTACGGCGCTGAGCCACACGTTGGAATCCATGTCCTATCTGTAGTAATGACCACAAATAGTCTAGACGTGCATTAATACGCCTACTATCGACAGCGCAACTGAATGGCGTCCATTGAAGAGGTAGCGAGAGTCGGAGAAGACTGATGACGAGGTCTTGGCGCGCGGTGTTGGCTGATTTCCTGAACCGGCAAAACCAGGCTAGGCTGGAAAGAGCATAGGCGCCCGCATTGGCCGGACAGTCTCCGGGTGGGACTTTCCACGGGCGGTCTTGCCAAGCATTCACGCAGATTGGCAGATGTTCTCCCAACGACGCTCCTACACCTCCCACATTCAAGGTCTCTCCCAACGAAGCGCAGCAACTAATATCCCCAGTGGAAGCCAACTCGATCTGTTCGCCGACCCTCCGCCCGCCTCGTCCATCTTCGAACGTCCCGTCGTCGAATGCCAGCACACTGATTTTCCTCATCCGTCATCCCCGCAAAAGCCGGCGCGATTCCCCGCTCTAGATGGGAAACAGTCCCTCCAAGAGTCCGCCAGGAAACCCGCACGCTCCGTCCGCGGGACCTCAAAATGCGTCCGGCCAAGAGCGAAGGGTGAATAGGCGGACTTCGATCAATGCGTTGTCTGGCTCAAAAGCGAGTGCAGCAGACCCTTCCGCCTCCAAAGAGAGCGCTACAGGTCAACCAGCATCTCATGGCGCGGCTACAGTGCAACAGCGTCTACAGTCGCGAAACACTCCCCATGCAACCCAAGCAATCTATGAGGTGCCCGACAGAACCAATAGGAAGAGATTTGACGGCCGCTACCAAGCTGGAGCGGCTGTAGAGGCCTCTAGCCCTGTTCAAGTTCCCTCAGCAACGAACCGTTCGATCACAAGGCGAGATGAAGGCTACATGCCCATATCCTCCTCGGCTAATCCTGCGAATACATACTATTCAGCATCTCACCTTCAGCGGCCGCCTCGGTTGCCCCTCCCTATCGGAGATGCCAATGCTACACCAGGTTCGCCGGTCATGGCACCGGTGGACTCCCAGGTAGATTCGGAACCTTTTGAGTTACTGGACAACAAATTACCTACGGCAACAATATCTCTCGATGACATGCACGTCGATGAGGATGAGGTTGACGATGAAATGCTGGCTTATGCTATGCATGGGCCAGGCAGCAAAGCAGTACCAACAGTAATTGAATGGGGAGGTCCTGGAGATCAGGTGTTTGTTACGGGTACATTCGTGAACTGGGAGAAGAAATTCAGGTTACATAAAAGGTATAAGATGAAAGAATCTTTTTGTTCTATATAACTTTCTGTTATTTACAATATCTGGGGTTAATACATTCTACAGTGAAGCAGATCCCAAAATCAAAACGACCGTCTTGCATCTTCGACCGGGAACTCACCATCTCAAATTCATTATCGATGGAGATATGCGAGCTTCAGATAATCTCCCAACTGCTGTTGATTTTACGAACCATTTGGTCAATTATATCGAAGTCGTCGCAGACGAAGAATTACAAGGGCAAAGATCACGCGGCGAGAGTGAACGAGCCATGGTACCTACAGGCGTCCATCCACCACAAGTGCTCCCTGAAAAATTGGCCGCGCAGCAAACCCAAGAAGCTCTGGAGAGGGAAGAAGAAGCCGAGGAACCCGAAGAAGAAATTCCAATGGGAAACTTCCGGGACACGGTTCCTCAGTTTCTAGTAGACATTGACAGAGAAGACGAAGGCGCTGAATATCAAAGAGCTGCAAATGTTATTGCCGATGCCACCACTCCGCCCATTCTACCTCTTTTCTTGGGCAGGTCTATCTTGAACGGAACGACCCCCATGAAAGACGACAACAGTGTCTTGAATTACCCGAATCACACGGTGCTAAATCATCTTGCTACAAGTAGTATCAAGAATGGTGTATTGGCTACTAGTGTTACTACACGATACAAGCGAAAGGTATGTGGAATATACCCGAAGTTAAATTTCGTTTAATTACGCATTCTAATTTGTATAAACAGTATGTTACAACTATTCTGTATAAGCCGACTGGTGACGGTGTGTGATAAGTCAGGATGGCGATGCCTTGTTAAATACACACGAGGAAAACATGAATTTCAATCTGAACGAGTGGACGACTTGTTTTATGCACAGTTTCTTTCATTTCTTTTCATGAATGAAGTGACTATAAGTACTCTTTTCGGGAAATATTGCAGCATTCCAACAATAGTCTTGTATTATGAAGCAGCAGCTCAACGAAATGACATGTGTTTAATATTATTTCTATTTGTTTCTGAAGGGAAAAAGACATATATAGAAAGGACTCGTCTAGACAAATATAACAACATTAATTAGCATTGCGATGACACATCACAGACATCACATACTCGGTAGACATTACTAGATTTATCGTCGTTCTTAGCTATTTGTACCTAGAGGCTAGAGCATATTGCGTTGAAATGGTGCTTCTAATATCGAAACATCAACGCCATTAAATGTATGGATGTAAGTCTCATGCTTTTGAATTTCAATATATAGTACAAATATAAGTATCATCTATCAGTATACAAAAAGTGGCACGGGATGCATCTATGAGCTTCTATATTGCTGCCCCGAGTTTCAATGAATGGAGAGGGCGATCATATGATTATTATGACCTCGCACTCCTGCTCTCAGCAACAACAGACCTGAACAGCTCCTTGCAGGGCACTCGACTCTCTAACTTGGCACATAACAGGAACGCACCGCTCAGTTTCCGGTGCAAACTGTACGTTTCCTCAGGCGGGGGAGCCAATCGTTCGCGAAGCATTGTAGGGATCAACGACCGCACACGATCCGTTATTGTCTGGTCACGGAAGTCGTAAACATCAGGTGCAGAATCTTTGTATGGTTCTGCGAGAGTCATTATGGAATCAATGTGCGCGTCAACCATTGCTTGGGACTCGTAGCCTGTAAGATAGCCCAGTTTCACGGAGAGATCCCGGCATGTGTCCCTGTCATTACGCACGGCAGCCAGGAGAGTGTCAACGTAGGTATCGATGAATTCGGCTGGGTACTCGCGCGAGGCACCGAAATCAAGCAATTCGAGCCGATTCTTTTCCGCGTTGTATAAGAAATTGGTCCAGTTTGGATCAGTTTGCATGAAATGGAAATCGCAGATCTCGCGCAAACAGAGTCGAAGAATCTCCGTGCCGATCCAGTCACGTTGCTCCTGAGTGAAGTCCTTGATTTTCGTCACGGCTATACCGTCCATTCGCTCCATTGTCAATACTTGTTTGCCTGACGCTTCGTGATAGATTTCTGGAACAACGAAGGAAGAAGAAGAATCGTTTGAGAGCAGTTTTCTGAACCGCTCCGCGCATTCTGCTTCACGAACATAATCGCATTCCCAGCCCAGCTCTAAACGCGCATTTGCAATGGTCTTATCAAGGAAAAGCCCCTTTGGGAGCAGACGGGTTGCCGTAAGAAGAATGGATAGATTGTTCAAGTCGGAGTCAATGGAATCAGCCACTCCTGGGTATTGAATTTTGACAGCTACACGCTGTCCGTTTTTCTTGAGAACTGCACCATGCACTTGGCCTATCGAAGCAGCGGCCATTGGGATCTCTTCAAAAGATTCAAATAGATCCCGCCAGTTGGGTCCTAAGTTTGCAACGAGCACTTTATCTCTTTGCGATGCTGGCATGTAATCCGCACGGTCTTGAACTCGCTGCAAGACTTGAGCTATAGGCTCAGGCAACATCCGGGAATCTTGTTCGGCGTTATTAGTTGATGCTTATGATACGGGCATGAGTTTCATGAACAAACCTTGAAAGCTCATCATTTGGCCCATTTTCAGAGCTGCGCCTCTCATTTTAGATAGCTTCGCAACTAAACGTTCCATGTTACCAGCGCTAAACATGATTGATCCATTGGACCCGTCCGCAGTTCCAGTGGCTCTTCGGAAGCTCTCACCAAAGGCGCCAAAAGCCATTGAGGTGGCGAGGCCCCCGTATTGCCAGATCCTGCCGAGACGAGAAGAAGGGACACGCGACTCAAGCATTTTATAAGGAGTCCCTTCTACTGACGGGATCTCAGTCGTAGTATCCTTGCTCGACGGTTAGCATTAAACCCGTATTTTTGCAAAACTTTGTATAATGACAAACCTTGATGTCTTCTGGCAGAGTCTCGGATAAGTTAGAGGCCAATTCGCCCTCCACGGCTTTCGTCTCTTCTGAAGCTGCAGAGCCAGAGAGACTGGTGACAGCGCCATCGTCATTCTTTTCGGTCCCATTCTTAGGGATTCCAATGGATTCTTTGTTAGGGATATAAGGGTTCTTTTTCTTCGACAGAAGTAAGCTTGCAACCCTTTGGCTACGGAAAACGCCTTGTAGTAAAGCTTCCTCGGATAATTCTGCGGGCGTGTTTTTAGGAGAATGGAACACGTCTGAATTTATGGGTCCAGAGGCGACATGAGGTTCACTCGTCTGGGAAACACCACCTGTCTCGGGTATTGTAACCTTAGGAAGCGACGAGGCACCGGTAGTTGAGGTCAAAGAAGGGCTGTAAAATGTATCTTGAGCCTTGCTGACTGTTAGATCATCGGCTGTCTGTTCAAGGTCATGAGCGGCTTGTTTTGCTGGGATCTGAAATTCCGTGTGTCCTTGAACTTGGCTTGCATTATCCAATTTATTCTGATTGACATGCTCAATGGGCTGAGTATTCGGCCTGGCGTCTTTCTCAGCTATGCCACTAGTTGGATCCCTTTCCGTAGATGCCGCTGTTTGGCCATCTGGAGACCAGGGAGACGATGAAGTCTCATTGAAACGTTTAGCCAAAGCAGAAGCAGCCTGGGCAGTGATCACCCAGTTGTCCGCTCGTTCTTTCAGCCCTTTAGTGATGGAAGATGTGCGTGTATAAACATCTAGTTGCTGCTGTCGGATAGCAAGATGCTTGCCAGCGACAGATTTGGTGACATTCAGGAACTGGAGGGCATCCAGAAGCCGCTTTCCCGCCATCTTGTACCAAATATCTCTTTCTTCTATGGCACAAACATACTGAATCAAATCGTGTCTTCAATTGAGTGTGATCCAAAGAGCTTCATCCGCGCGAGAATTAATGCATGACAGCTATTTACATTTTCTGCCTCGTCTTCCCGCCCTTGAAGGTCCAACTGCCCGCTCGTCAGGGGCCTTGTTTAAGCTTAAGCAACATCGCCCGCCTTGCTTCGAAGAGCAACGACTAGTAGATGTACAGCCAATCATGTCTCTGAACAACCGTTTAGAACTCGAGAATGAGATTCTTGAGCTCGAACACCGCTTAAAGAATGCTCGGAGTCGGTTACGGGAAGTGCATGAAAATCCCGCCCGCGAAGGTTCTATTGATTTGGACTTCACAGATAGTATGTTATCATTAATGGCATATAAGAATCTCCCAGAGTGAACTATGTGAATGACTTTTATAGTTAAATATCAACTGTCGCCATTCGTGCATTCGCTCTTATTGATATCCGACTCCGCCCTACCACTCGGCTCGTTCGCTTACTCCAGTGGCCTAGAGTCGTTCATAGCGCACCAGAAGAAACTACCAGGATCTGCTCCACCTATCGTCTCCTTTAAGAGGTTTCTAAAGTTGTCGATATCGTCTGTATCAAGAAGCTCCTTACCGTATCTTCTTGCGGCTTATCGCTCTCCAGCAGAGCTTTTTACGCTAGACAATGATTTGGATGCATCGACACCTTGCACAGTAGCCAGAAGAGCAAGCGTGGCTCAGGGTAGAGCTTTGATAGGCGTCTGGGAGAAATCCTTTTGCATGCCATATGTCAAATCTAATAATCACTCTACTGCCCACAGTCCAGACCCTGATCGTGGATCCGCTATGGCGGCAATCGAAGAGTTTTCCGAAGCACTGAAAACCAGCGGATTTGATGATGAAGCCCTAGGGCCAAATGGCCATTTTGCTCCATTGTGGGGCGTTGTTTGCGTCGCAATGGGAATTGAAATCGGTCTAACTGCTTATACCTTCATGTTAAATCATGCAAAAGCAGTCCTGAGTGCTGCTGTGCGAGCATCCGTCATGGGACCTTATCAGGCACAAACCTTTCTTGCTAGTGACGAGATCCGCAGTCTCATCAACGAAAGGATACAGCACGACTTCCACATACGGCCTGAAGATGCTGGACAGGTCGCGCCGGTGCTAGATCTATGGCTAGGGAGACATGAGTTACTCTACAGTCGGATATTCAATTCGTGATACAAGACACTTTCGTTGTCTCCGGATAATTACCCATTCAGGGCAGCTGAGACACGACTTGGTTTGGTTTTGGTGAAAATCTGAAATTGAAGATTGCAGTACTCGTACATCTTGCAACGGCGCAGAAGCGTTGCATCCATCTCACTAATCGTTTCAATACCCAAAAAGAAATCCATCCCTCTGCTTGCCCGGAAGTGTCATTCAGCAGTGATGAAGCGTCAGCCCCTTCTTCATCCGAAAAAAAAAGTTGGAAGAAGGTTATAAGAATTTGAAGGAGCCAGAAAACTGCCGAACGCCAACCGCTTTCAATGTCAAAGTGATAGTCCCACGCTAACGATGTCCACAATAGACGCCTTGAAGAAAATCTTTACAGATGAAGAAGTGACGGAAAAATACCTAGTGTACAGCGGAAACAGAAAAAGAAAAAAAAAAGGGAGAAGCACTATGCATAGTCATCTTGTTGATTAAAGTGTCACATGCATGTAGTCGTTGCTTCCGAAGGATTTGTTGCAATTTGGACATTTTCGGGACCGTGAGACCTGGCGCTCCTCCACACAATCTCTGCAGAAGACATGTCCACACGTTTTGATGGCCGTGTTCTTGAAATTGCGTCGACATACTGTGCAAAGTGCAAGCGACTAATTGGCTGTTAGCTAACGTTGTCACAAAAAAACATTGGAAAATGGGGACCTACCCTCAGCATTTCATATTCAGACGAAGAATTACCAAGAGATTTGGTCTTCCAATTCTCAAGGCTCTTCTTTGTATCAGAAAGGGTCGATTTGAGGCTTTCCACTTCGGCCTCGGCTTTCCTACAAGTAGCTGACGTGGTTGCTACTGTGCTATCCTTTGCCGTCATGAGAGATTTGAGTTCGGCGACCTGCGCTTTAAGACCGTCTATAATAACGGTACTTTCGGTATTTTGTTGCTGTGAGGCGCGATACTTGTTGGAAGTAGAGTTGAGGGCTTCTTTCCCTTCTGCGATTTGCTTTTCAAGATTTGCAACGAGTGAACGAGTGGCGGATTCGGCATCTTTAAGCTGGGAAATGATATCTGAACTCTTGAGATTCTGCAGCCTCAAAGTGCGTACTTCGGCATCACGTGCTTCTTTGCTCTTCATGGCAGCAAAATACTTTTGATCCGCTTTGGACTTTTCCGCAACCAGTCGTTGAACTTTCTCTTCAAGGGCATTGAAATCGGCAACCTTTTGTGACGCCAGGCTTGAATATTTCTTGCACACGGTTTGCATTGAAGCCAATTCTTTATTGAGCATTGCATATTGGCGGTCCATGCTCTGATACTTTGAGCGCAAGTCCTCCACGGAAAGCTCTTCAATGGGTTCTGCATTATCATCTTTTAAACCATCGACTTTAATGCGTAATCTTTCCAATTCCGATTCAAGAGCCTCGATTTGCGACTCTCTCGCCGCTGCCAACTCTTGCACCTTATTTGCCGCCGTCAATTCTTGATCCTGAGCTGCCTTTCTCATTTGGTGATCAGCGAGCAGTTCGTCCCGAGCGTTGCGAATTCTTGCGAGATCGGCTTCGGCCTTTTGCAGTTGGGCGTCCTTCTCTTCAATTTCCTTCTGTTTTTCAGCATCCAAAGAATTTCGATAGGCAGCCCTTTCGGCTTGCAATTTTCCAGCCTCTTCCCTCAATTGCACATTCAACGCTTCAAGATGATTGACGCGTTTAATCACATCCTCGTATTGAGATTTCAGTTGTTTGAAAAGGTCCGTGTGCGCATAGTCGTCATCGGTAAGTTTTGAGTTCTAAAATACCCGTGAGTTAGCCATCTTGCTCAAATACATCCGTGTAATATAATTCTGTAGTAACCTACCTTTACGCTCAATGAAGTGATTTCACTCGTTAGTTTCGCGTTTTCCGCCTCAAGTGCCTCGAGTTGTTCTCGCTGCTTCTGAGACGAAGCTAGAGCTTTATTGTAAGATTCTTCCAAGTCGGTATTTTTCTCAGCGACAGGCGTGCTGCCGTTAACCGGTGTAGCAGTTTCTTCACGATTCGCAGATGACGATCCATCCCCGCCGGGTCGTTGTGCACCGAGAATATATTGTTTTTCCAACTTGGCAACTGTCATACTCCTCGCCCTATCAAGCTTCTTCTCGGCCATCATATACCGCAAAGAGGCTGCTTCCAGCTGCTCCTCGAATTGCTGTCTTTCAGACAAAGCCTTTTCAAGGTCAATTATTGTGACCTTTTCTTCGGCCAATTTCTTCGTCAACTGGCTTTGTAAATCCGACACTTCTTGAGTAGCCTTCGGCGCGTTACCGATTAGTTTAGAGAGGGTGTCCTTTATATCATCGGATCGATTCTGCAGGTGTTTCTTGAAATTTTCATTATCGTCGAACAACAGTGAAGTTTTGAAAGGTGGATGATCTACAAAAACATCAGTATACATATTTTCAATTTCAATTCTCATGGTGCTATTGTCCGTACCTTGCGAATCGCCATCTCCGAACAATATCTTAACTTCGTCGATCAACTGAGAGCGAACCAACGTTAGCCGTAATGTCATTTGAAACATCCATTCAGAGAGATCTTACTTGTTTGAACCAGGTGTCTATAATTCGCAAGTGGTCCTGATGAAACGTGGCAGCTTTCGACATTTCTTTGACCTTGGCTTCTAATGTGACTTTCTCCCTTTTGAACTCCTGCATTTGACGCCATATGGCATCTTTTGTGAAGCGCTATATAATTAATCAATCAATCAGCAAACGATCCCAGAATATAGACGTACTGTTTTCCAAAAGACGACGGTTAACGCGGGGAGTTCTGAAGCGGGCATAGACTTACATCCAAGTCATCCTTCCACGGCATGTCTGCATCCGGATGGGGCTTATTCCCATTGACTGAAGTGGCCTGTCGCTTCAACGGAGGCGCAGCATCGTTCTGATCATGACCAGCAGGTCTCTTCCGGTCTTCCATCTTGATAAGACCGGGCTCAGACGATGAAACGGGGGTTGCTTCGACGGCCGGCATCAGTGGCTAACGCGACTTCCAGTTTGAGACAGCCGCCTAGATCAGCTATGTGCGCGCGACAGAATGAACGTTTTCTCCCAGGAGGAAGAAGCGCGCGTACACAGTGGAATGAACGAGAGGTGTGAGGTGGCCGAGGAGAACAACGGAGGACAGCGATTCAAAGGAAAGGAGGAGGATTTTCGACTTCGGCTTCTGGTTAGCGTCCTTTAGCGCCCCTCACGTGACTTCAGCCCACTTCTCCGCAGATTTCTCATGCCGTAGCAATTCACTTGCGAACAACGAGATAAGCATACGAGTCAAGTGCAAGACGCCGCAGATTCGCACAGTCAATTATTTCGATCCGTCTGCAGTCGCCTAAATATGTAACGGATGTTTTGACCCGTGCAAAAATGGTCGCATTCACGAGTTCTGCAGTTAGTGAGTAATCGCACCCCGCATCTGCACCTGCTTTATCTAATGCAACCATTTTCCTCTCGCAGATAAATCAGGAAAGAAGTTTGCTCCAAAGGCGCCTCCTCGCCGTCCTGCTGCAAGACCGGCAAATGTAGTCGGCGCAGTCAACCCTGGCGTTGACAATCGCAAGCCATCTACTACACCAGCGCCTGAAACACATGCCCCACCTGCTGCCTCCGATCCGGATGCGCGATCAACGGCCGTCAATGCTCAACAAGAACAACCCATAGAAGAATCTCGGATCGCAGACGGTGATAATAATAGCACGGTTGCATCTGGTCCACACCCCCGGGTTCCATCTGCAACAGTTGTCAGAGGTCACGAGCCGGCTCTCGGCCGTCAAGATGTGTCTGACAAGTCGCTCTTGCCGACGCAACCCGCACCCGAAGTAGGGCATGCCATTGCCCAACCGGGGTCAACTACGCAGCCACTTGCCCTGGATCAATTGAAGAATGACAAAATACCGTCTGGGAATGATGTCGCACAGACTACTACTGCACAGGCAACCCCTTCTACGGTCCCTGTTGGCGTATCTAGAACAATTGCCGAGAAAGGGTCGGCCATTGAACTTCCTTCTTCTAGGCCAATTCAAAAGCCAACGGGCACCACCATAAATATTCCCCGTGAGGCAACCCAGCCAAACAGCATTGTTGCAGCGAGTACAACAACAACACCCAATGCGGAGAACGGTTCGGCGGCAAGCGCCTCAGGGCAGTTCCAAAAACCACCTGTACCGAAAAAGAGGAAACGTAAAAGTACAGAGACAGATAGTGCGACGGGCGAGGAAGGGGCTAGGATCAAAAAGCCTCGGGGGAAAAGAAAGCGTGAACCAACACCGGAAGAATCAGAGCAGATAGAAATCGCGCCCGCAGTTGTGCGGATGTCTGAACTCTGTAAAGATCTCAGAACTGGCAAGAAGTCGCAGCGCGAGGTAGAATTACGAAACCTTGAGCTAGCAGAGGCGGAGCGCAAACAGAAAGCCAAGGAAAAGAGTCGCAACTCAAGCACGCCAGTTAAACCAGATGTGGAAAATGCAAATGGCGGAGCCCCCACAACACCTACAAAGTCACAGACTGGGCCACGCATGAGAATTGTCAATGGTGAAATTGTCATCGACAATGCGTCCTTGCAACTGGACCAGCGCGCTGAAGCGGCTCGGGAGTTTGGGGAAATGGAAAATGTTGTTGAAAATCGACTCAATAGAAAAATAAACCAGGCTACATACGGCAAACGGACCAAGGCCGAATCGTGGGATGAGGATTTAACCGATTTGTTCTACAGGGGTCTACGGATGTTTGGCACGGACTTTTCTCTCATAAGCAATATGTTTCCGGGACGATCTCGCCGCCAAATCAAATTGAAATTCAATAACGAGGAGCGTCGAGACCCCGAACGAATCAAGCAGACACTTTTGGGACCGCGCGAGTCTATTGACATTCAAACATACTCGGAATTGACGAACAAAGTTTATGATGACCTTGAAGTCATACAGAAAGAACTGGACGATGATAAAAGACGCATTGAGGAGCAGCACGCGAAGGAGGTACTTGCAAATGATCAGCAGATGCGCAATCCAGGCGGTACTTCCAATGACACGAATGTTGTACCGAGTGTCGAGAATGTTCCTGTCAAGAAGAGAAATTCTATTTCGAAAAGCCGCTAGAAGCGGGTTTAAAGGGGGGATATGTCTGTTTCTATTCCAATTCATGGCTTCCGAGGCGTTTTCTGATGTTCGATTTCGAACATGCACCATAAAGGGTTATTTTTATTTTTCCGAATCGTATTATGAATGTTACATAATGACACGAGGCGTTTTCTGGGGTCTTTCATCTGGCTTTGAAGACTTGGGTGGAGTATTGATTAGAAGGCGCTACCAAGACGGCTTTTTTCTTTTTTGCTAGTCGGTTTTGTTTTCGTTTTAACGGCAGATATTCTCAATAGAACGCACGTTACCGAAATATAAGACTATTCTTATTCTGACATTGTAGCTACACATGTGTGTCTAAGATTATCGTCGTCTTGTCGACCCAAATCCAGTGGTGACTCTGGTAGGGGAGTAATTCCGGGATGGCCTTGGTTCGTCTCTATCTAAATCGTAGCGTCTTGATCTCGTCGACGGTCCTGGGCTTGTCTCTCGCTCGGCTTGTTGTCGGTTGTGCCTGCGTCCCATGGTATAGCCCGCTGCTGAACCCGCTGCACCGCCAGCTGCAGCACCTGTCCAAAATGCTGACCCTGAGTCGGATCGTTTGCGTTGGGATTCAGGATAAGAATCGTCGTATGGAGGAGGAGGGTCATCATCATCCCCTCCACCTCCGTTGTTATCCACTCTCCCTTCAGGACGATTACCACGATCGCTCTCACCAAAACACATGGCATATAGTATGACCAAAAAAATGAAGATGAAAATTATTGCAAACACCCATGTAGCAAACCCGTTGTTGTCAGAATCATCCCTTGTTGACGACGTGGAAGAATACCTGTGGTGGCGTCCATATCGTTCTTCTCCCTTTTCTGTCAGCAGGAGACGATATTCGACTCCACAGCTACCTTTGAGTACCCATTTATCCTCGGCATTCCTGTATCCCTCGCAGATCACATCTGTTGAACCAAGTTTGAACTCAGGCGGGAGGGATGCTGTGCAGCTCCATTGGATATCTTCTTCGTCGTAATCATAGCCTTGGTTTGTGCAACGCATGGTATCAATTTCATGCAATCTGCAGACCGAAGACGGGCCAACACATTTCAATTGGTGTATAGGTTCTATACGACGGTACCAAGTCATTCGATGTGCGTGTAATGTCAGAGTCTGGACTTTGGAGAGTAGAATGGCATTTTGGCCAGGTGGCGTTTCAGAGAACGCAATCGAGAAGAGTGATAGCAACAAGGAGAAGTAGGTGATAGATGGCTTCATGATTGCAGTTCAATTTTTCTCGGTCTGTCAATTGAAGAAATTTGACTGTGTTGTTGGATTGAACTATGAGCCTTGAAGCAAAGGCTTAGAGGGCTGCTGCTGCCTGGCCTGATAATTAAGGAAGAGTAAACGTGGCCTCTCCTCTTTGGAAAGCCAAGTATGCAAATTGCGGAGCGGGCCAATCAAAGATATATCAAAAATTCGTTTGTCCAATTCAATTATGGTCGTCCAGTTGCAATCACTGTGAGATCGACGTGAGGCTCAAAGGTTGGTTGTTCCCAGGCTAACAACGATGCTCTCCAAGGTATGGCAAAGATGGTTTCATGCCAGCTTTACCACACCTGAAGCGAGTCTCACGTCAAAGAACTAGCTGTAAAGATTCGAGAGAATGGTACTTTGCAATATGGAAACGTCCTTGTATTTATTTATTTACTTCCATGTGACGATGTGACAGATCTACCTAAGCGCCCGGCCTAGTACTATTGGAGCTAGGCTGGCTGCCTGGATAACAAGGCTAGCTCGACTAGGATGCATCTTGCCGCAGAAAAACAGCGGACTACGTACGTTCACAACAGATCTCCATTATCAACTTCAATTCGAGCTCAATCTCCCAAATTCGGAGAGGGATGGTGGGCACTTGATGGATTTAGACGTACTAGTCTGCCATGTCTCAATACCCACGAAGTGAGTTATCAACCATCGCTGTTTCTCTGGGGTCTTCACTAATCAAACACCACCTTCTATAGATGACGCTCCGGGTGTCCCTGTCCAGCCCTCGTAAGCTTTGCACTCTGGTGAAAGTGGATATACGGATTTGAGAAATGGCTAACATCGATTCTGTGCAAAAAGGCTGTCCTTCACTCAAGGATTTCTTCTCGGGCAGCTTTCCGTCGTCCTACTGATCGGAGCGTTCATCAAGTTCTTCATCTTCGGCGAGGCACCAGCACCTCCATCGCGTGGGTTAGCCAGTCGTACTGCAACGCATCGCCGGACGTACTCGATAAACCAGGGTGACAGGGATAGCAATAACAGTGGCAGCCCACGGTCATTGCGAGAAAAGCCCTCTACTTCCAATGTCCTACGCCCCGTGCCGTCATCCGCAACCAATACACGTTCTATTCTGAGAAAAACATATTACAATGCAATCCCTACACAGCTCTCTCATAATAAACAAGGCCGACATAGGATACAGCATTCCACGCATCAGCCCGAATCTTTGGATTGGTTCAATGTTCTGATTGCACAGACCATTGCTCAATATCGCCAAACAGCGTACCTGCTCAAAGACTCGCCTACTTCTTCAATCCTTGATTCGCTATCTGCTGCGATCAATGACCCTCAAAAGAAGCCATCATTTATCGATACTATTAAAGTCACGGATATATCCCTAGGCGAGGAATTTCCTATATTCAGCAATTGTCGCGTCATTGCCGTGGATGATGCCAATTCAGATGGGGGCAGGCTACAAGCGTTGATGGATGTTGATCTGAGTGATGACAATCTATCCCTAGCTATTGAGACGTCATTGATTTTGAATTACCCAAAACCGCGCTCCGCTGTTCTCCCAGTCGCCTTGTCAGTTTCCGTGGTTCGTTTCTCGGGCACTCTCTGCATTTCCCTCATTCCGGCTAGCACATCAGCATCGTCCGAGAATTCTTCCTCTTCTCCGACGCCGGATGCTAGCAACCTAGGCATGCGTTCACTCTTCCAACACCTTTCCGCTGAGTTGAACGGAACAGCTGCGTCTCCAACAGCAGATCGGGAGAAAAAAGGAGTGCCTAAAACGAATCTGGCATTCTCATTTCTGCCCGACTACAGATTGGATTTGTCTGTGAGGTCTTTAATTGGATCTAGGAGTAGACTGCAGGACGTGCCCAAGGTGGCGCAGTTGGTTGAAGCGCGCATCCACGCCTGGTTTGAAGAGCGGGTTGTAGAGCCGCGGGTACAGGTTGTCGGTTTGCCTGACTTCTGGCCGAGAATGGGACGCACAGGCGTAAGACCGGGCGATGATGCTGAGGCCGGGGCCACTGCTGCAGCGGCAGCTGTATCGTCCCGAGCTGGCCCACAGGAAACAGTTGACGCGATTTCGGGATCCGAGGAGGCCATTCTCGAAGATGGCCCAGGGCAAGGTGGATTGAGATTTCGCGGGCCAACAAGATATGATTCTACGAACTTTCACGATCTTCCTCCCCACTCGAATTCGATCTACAATCAAGAGTACGATTCCCGAGGGAGCGCTTCTGTTACGGGCAACGAAGCCCTTGATATACCGGGCTCTTTACGTACCTAGAGCCGTGCCCACGCTATGATTTGTATAATAATGATAATTTCTAGAAAAGGGTCATAATACTTCGTCTGTATCATACGATCTATATCAAACATAATATTTCCCTCTCAAGATTACCTAGGTAGTCTTAACTTCTATTCACTTAATCAAACTTACTCAAAACAGAAATCCTCAGACTTACTGGACGGAATATCGTAGGGTTATTTGGTTGAAAAGTGGTACAATTGTATTCATTATTTACTATTATCGGCATACAGCTTCACTTTCTTCAAAGGCGAGGTTTAATTATGCAGCCACAGCCGTTCTGCTCTGGAGATAGGTCTGGCGATGAGGGTTGATATCGACTTCAGGGCCGCGGTTGAGAGGGGTCCATTTGGGCTCATCTTGGAATAGACGCATAGCCTTGATGTACTATATGAAATCAGCTTGTGATATTATATATCTCGCCCTTCATATAAAGATAAACTCACGTTCTTAGAATCAGTGGTAAACCGGTGGTAAATGCCCGCCGGAAGAATAAGAAGATCATCCTTCTCCAGTCGAATGCGCACCCAAGCGTCGTCTGCACTGCGCACGTCAAAGAAACCATCTCCGTCAAGGATGTAGCGGATCTCCTCGTCTTCGTGGAGATGTTCGCTGAAGAAAGACTTTACTTTCTCCTCGTAGATAGCGCCCATTTTGTCCGGAGAGACGGTGATTTCATCGCGGTTCTTGTATCCACGCTCCTTGGCAAGAGCATCGACGTCGGAGATTTGAGGGAGTCGGCGGTAGACGACGCCTAGGGATTCGAGGTAGGAGGAGTCGACTAGACGGCCGGAGTCGTGGTCGTCGCGTTGGTCGCCCTAGATCTGTTAGCATTTCACGCTCCTTCGAATGTTTTCCTTGTGCTTGATCTTTGAACTTGTTGATAGAGTAGGTGAGGGGTAGCGGGGTTGGAGATCTGAATCGACGTCGATTCGGAAGGAGGCGCAACTGTAGACAGACTACATGCAGACCACTTACAGGAGCATTGTCATACCAATAGGCCTTCATTGTGAATTGGAGGAGTGATTATATAGTTGTAATGAAGCGGTGGTTTAGAGAAATAATTGTGGTTCGCGGAATACGGGGACAGGGCCTTAAAATTTATATCCAAATCGAATGATACGAGAAGCTTTACTAATTAAGTATGCCTCGTGCAGACGACGATTGGCTCAGTCGCAACCACCAAAAATAAATTGTAAATGACGTGCGAGTCTGTTCGAGTGACCAATCAGGAGCCTGTATTTCAAAGGTCCAGACTTTTCATGCGACGAGTCACGTGACCGGGGTCTCCTATCTAATCGCTGTTCAGGGACTTTTTTTGTTGACGGCAACAACCAGAATAATTCAGTTGTCGACGACAATGGCGTTGCGAGCACGCTCAACGGCGCTGTGTCGCCTAAGCCATCGCGCCAATATTCGAATTACGAGCCAACGGCGTCTTTTGGCCACATCTTCTGATGTTCGGTGAGCTACTGTTTAATGTCCAAAACAATCCATCGTAATGCTAATCCATTTGTCTTTCATCAGGCCGTACGATGTCGTTGTCGTCGGAGGCGGCCATGCCGGTGCAGAGGCTTGTGCTGCCGCTGCTCGATCCGGAGCTCGCACAGCTCTTGTCACGCCGTCTCTATCCAACATCGGAGTCTGCTCTTGCAATCCCAGCTTCGGCGGAATCGGAAAGGGCACCATGATGCGAGAAATTGATGCTCTAGATGGTGTCGCCGGCCGGATAATTGATAAAGCGGGTGTTATGTTTAGGGTTCTCAATCGATCAAAAGGACCTGCGGTTTGGGGACCTCGGGCACAGATTGATCGAGATTTATACAAGCGATATATGCAGGAAGAATTAGTTTCGACCAAGAATCTCAGCATTATTGAGGCAAAGGTCGAGGATATTGTCGTTTCTCAGGATGGCGACCAGCAGAACCCACATTCGACCGGCAGGATCGTTGGTATTAGGTTGGACTCTGGCGAGGTAGTTCCTACGAATCGAGTGGTGATTACCACGGGGACGTTTTTAGGAGGAGAGATACACATTGGCCTCGATGCATACCCATCAGGACGCATGGGCGAGGCAGCTACGCATGGTCTCAGTAAATCCTTGCGGCAAGCAGGCTTTCAACTTGGCCGCTTGAAAACGGGGACACCCCCGCGACTGGACAAAAAGTCGATAGACTTCACATCGTTGGAGGTGCAACCAGGAGACTCGCCGCCTAGTCCTTTCTCTTATATGAACAAAACCGTGCAAGTGGGCGACGAGGGCCAATTGAAGTGCTGGATGACCCACACCAACGAAGCTTCTCATGAAATTATAAGGGCAAATCTGGACAAGTCAATCCACATCCGGGAGACCGTCAGAGGACCTCGGTATTGTCCGTCGCTAGAATCTAAAATTATCCGCTTTACGCACAAGAAGCAGCACCAAATCTGGCTTGAACCTGAGGGATTTGCGCCGAATGAGATTATATACCCGAATGGAATCTCTATGACAGTGCCTGTAGAGGCACAGGAAGCCATGTTGCGAACAATCCGCGGTCTAGAGAATGTACGCATGCTCCAGCCAGGTTATGGAGTAGAGTATGATTACATTGATCCACGCAATCTGAAGCCTACTCTAGAAACCAAACTTATCAGCGGTTTGTACTTAGCTGGCCAGATCAACGGCACCACTGGCTATGAAGAGGCTGCAGGGCAGGGTATTCTGGCAGGTGCAAACGCCGGATTGGCAGCACAGGGAAAATCACCCCTGACTCTTACTCGGGCAGATGGATACATCGGCATCATGGTAGACGACTTGATTACAAAGGGAGTTTCAGAGCCGTATCGCATGTTCACCTCTCGCAGCGAGTTCCGCATCTCCAGTCGCTCTGACAATGCCGATCTCCGACTCACAAACATGGGTCGAGAAGCATCTATTGTTTCTGATAAGCGCTGGGCTCATTTCTCAGAGACCAAGGCACAAATTGATGAACTCGCGGCATTATTGGACGGAACACGGTTCACATCAAACCAATGGTCTCGGATGGGCTTTCAGACACGAGTGGACACATCATACCGCAGTGGCCTGGACATGCTCTGCCTTGACAAGATCCACATCGATCAGCTTATCCCGCATATTACAGCCATAAACAGCAGCGGAGGATACTCTGCTTCCTCTTTCGATCCCGAGATCAAGAAACGCGTGACAATCGAAGCACAATACGCCCCTTACGTCGAACGACAATCTCGCATGGCCGAGAAATTCAACCGGGAGGAAAAGATGCTCCTTCCATCTGACCTGGACTATTCTACCGTTCACGGACTAAGCACAGAGGAGAAACAGGCATTGGAACGTGTCCGACCTGAAAGCATCGGCATGTTGAGGCGAATCGAAGGCATCACGCCAACAGGCGCGCTTCGATTGCTGATGCATATCCGTCAGAGGGAGCGACTCCCTCGTGAGAATGAAGCTATCATTCGCGAATTGGCGACTTCCAGCGGCGTGGCTTAGGAAGTTGACTACGCATTATCAAGTACACTCTCCATATCACCTTGTTTTTATTACATGAGCATAGCGTTGGGACGGAGGCTTGCGGAGTTTTCCATAAACATGTACAGTACATATATTTCTATCATTCAACTTTACAATCTGTATATTAATAGACTATACTATTCAGAGCTCTGGACGGTTCCTGGTACTTGGTTTGTTACATACTCCTGAGCAGACAAAATGTACGAAGTCAAAATATCCCTCGGGGCTCCTACTCCAGTTGATCGATATTCAACTAAAGCTTCCACAGACAAAAGTAACTGTTTGTTTAATAAAGTCTTCCTGCCGTTTCTCATGAATAAATGCCTCAGCCTCATGTGGTCGGACAATTGAGTGAATCTGGCGAACATCAAGCCTTCTCTTTGAAAAAGCCAGCCACATCATGATCTATCTGGCGAGGTGACGTCCTGGTTTCAAATAGCCTTCGATTAGGCACATTATCCGCCCATATATAGCATCAACGCCCTCTGGTATCACAATTTCTTTGATTGTGCATCTCCTGCTAGAGGGCGTAAGGACCGGCGAGTTCAAGTAAATTATCATCAGTTTTGCCCAGAGAAACATGCCGTCGGCGCCTCTCACCATCTACTGTATGCTGATCAAGATCGATATCCTCAAGTAATTCATGCTCGACAAACTGATGTAGCTGAGACTCTAGGTAAAGCGAGATGTCCATGCTAACAAGACGTCGCTCCGCTTTCTGCTGTCGGCCTTGTGGAACGGTCCTTCTTGAGCCGAAGGAACGTATGATGACCAAACGAAGCTGCAAAGTCGCGTGTCTCTCTAGAAGCTCTTCGTTATCAGAACACTCATCAATTTCGTCCAGTTGATTATGGAAGTCGTTTCATGCAGATTTGAAGGATGTCCAGCATAGCAAAAGTGGTTGCGGTGATCTGTCCAGCTGTGCAGGATCATGAGCAAAGGAGAATGTATCTATCATCTCCTTTTCGTCTTTGTAGAGATAGAGAATCTGACATAGAATTTATCGATAGGCGGTAGCTCGATGATCTTGCTTGAAGTTGGAATGCTGAAATAAAAAAGAGGCGGTTTTCTCTGGAGCTGAAGTATGCCATAGATTCCAGCATTCCCTGTTATGACAAAGTACTATCGTGGTTCATGCACACCGCTATCATACACGAACATGGAGGTGAATCTGGGAATCCAACCGTCGGTCGGAATCAGAACTATTGGCGCTCCTAGGTGGCAGTAATCGGTCTAGCTACCTATGTTTGATTTCCTAATTAGGAAAGCATGCGCTTTCTATATAATTACCTAGGTATGTTCAACGGTCAGGAGCGCGGAGCGGTTATAAATAGTGGGAGACAAAATAGATTATGTCCTGGTAAGAGTTATGCAAGTATTCCTATTTTAGTAGCCATCATGGAATTACTGACAACACCATGACAAGCGGATTACCCTAAATGTCGAAAAGAAATACATACTAGGTCAATCATTGCGAATGAAAATACCGCACTTCTTTACCATGCTGTTATCAAAGGAGGCAGCCACCGCTTCTTAAGAAAAAGTGGGCGGTTTTCTCTGGCTCTGAAGTATGATTTTATGGCATCGCACCATCGTGCTTTATGCCTATCCAAACCGCTTTCTTGGTATTACAAAAGCAAAGGTCTCATGCTATTTCTGGCCCCGTGCCATGCTAGGTGCACAGAATTCCAAAATCCAACAACTTTTCTCCTGTCCATCATATAGATTCTCCATCAAGTTCCCCTCCATTCCATGCTCCTCCCCGTGAAACAATCTCCATGCACCTCCACATAAAGCCTCTTTTTATGAGTATGATTGTCTTTTTATGAAATTGTGACAAACCTCATACTGCCAAGGTGGGATAATTCGCCTTCCAAACGACCCTAGATTGAGGCACAATCAACACCATCGAGAGCTGGGGAGAACTCTGCTTATGGTGTGCTCAATATGGCATCGCCGTGCTCCTGCCTAGGAAGACAGAATAAACGGGGATTTCCGGTATCATATACGATAGGTCCTCCCTGTGCAGGCCTAGGTGTTTCAACTCAGTACAACTAATGTCATTCAACCTAGATGTTCTATTGTTCCGTAGACAAGGTTTTTTTGGAGGGTAAATGTCGAACCATACTCCCCCGGAGTATGATCGAAGCTGAAGCTTCTAATACCCTCAAAAGTGATTTTTATTAAGCCTATAAATCAAGAAGGAAGAGATTCCTAGTGTGCACTCGATTGCTGAGTGCTCATATAAGCGAGGAAACGGTGCTGTTTGCAGCACCGCATTCCCGAATCAGTAAACAAACGCTGTTCTCTAAGAGAAAAGGGATTTCTAGTTGTTTAGTACAAAGAAACACCGGGATAGTCCGGTAAGCATGCTCAGAGCCTGCTATAAGTATCGAGTCTTCTTTTATCTTTCCCAACCCTGCCATTCTCTTTCTTAGTATTCTGGGGGTTAATAAGAGTCATTTACACCTCTTGATCTGCCTTTTGTCAAGATACCCTCGAATATCTTCAAACAAATTTCACAGAACGTGACGACCACTCGTCTCGAATATCTCATTTCTTCCACAATGTCTGAAAATAGCAATCAAATTACCACCAGTTCAGACACTCATACCATTGTGGGTTGCTGCCTGCGATTGAGCTGCGATCTTCGATCAAATCCGAAAACATATAGGAGCTTTTGTCGCTGTAAACGCTGCGAAAGAGACCATGGTACACACCCCCACCGACCTTCCAGTTTCAGATCTTGCCCGGCCTGCGAGGCTTGTATGGACTGCTCGCGACGGCTGAGAAAGGAACCTTTAGTTTGGAATATTCCGAGCCAAAGATCAGCACAAGCTGCCAGTTCAACTCCCCCCTCCCCTCCCCTTGCCAGATCGACGCAACCAGGTGAAGGGAAGGTAGTTCAAGTCTATCCCGAGGATGTAAGTTCTTTTAGCCGGGTACCCTTGGTGCAATATACGTCGCTCTGTGGCATCTAATACCATTCAGAATTTGGGATTAGTGACCCATACCATTATTTTCCCCAAGCTTGTCGAAGTAACCCAACAGCTATTACTCTACCTTCAGAAGGATGACGACACGGACCTGAGAGTCTTCAATTACCCTCGGTTGATCAATCATCTTGGAGGTATCGAAAAGACGGCAGAGACATTGGTTAGCTTGATCGATCCTGAGATCATTGAGCTGCAAGACAACATCATTACAGCCAGCCGGTGAGTCTAATCCCTCTCTTGGAACTTAGATTTTACTGATAATCACGATAGGCTTATTCAAGCGGAGGACGCTCAATCTTTACGATATGTCAATTGGGAAATTGCTGGTGGTTATATGGATTTCATTATCGACGATCGAAATCAGAACTATTGGCGCTCCTATGTTGGACAGTCGGATTACCCCAAACGTCGAAAAGAAACGCATACCAAGACAATCGCCGCGAATGAAAATACTGCACTTCATTACCATGTTGTTGTCAAAGGAGGCAGCCACCGAAGTATAAATTTCCTTCACCTCTGGGCCGTGGACCCAGTTCGATTAGGCGGTGAATTTTATGACAAAACGCTCATTCAAATCGCCCAGAATATTCTGGAGATGGTCTTTTGTAAGGCATTTCAGTCTCTAGACCCTAGTATCTTGCAAAGGTACTTCAATCTAGATGACTCTGAGTCCTCAACAATGTTAGGGCTGAATATTTTGCCTCCTCTGTACCAGGGCGTCTCCTTAGGGGGAGAAGTACGGATGACCTTTACGCTACGTTGCCAGACCTCAGTGGACTCGGATATCAAAGAGTGGCCTTCTATCCGCTCTAAGCAAAAACAGAAAGAGTGGCGACCGGGTCAGCCCCTTTTCGAACTCAAAGAGTATATCAATGCCTTGTCACTTGCAGCAAAGAAAACCGTTGAAGTTGAATTCACTACGAGAATTCTTACATCAGGCCATACGACTGATCCTAAGGGCTGGGCCATAGAACTGCAGCGAGCTCTCCGGAATGCCGATTTGGATTTGACATCTCCAACTATCCCCTTCGGGACGCTCGATGCAAAAATTGGCATCGTATTTGATCAATTGTACGAGCCAAAGGCTGGGGAATCTACAGGATTGCCTTATGGCATCGTAGAATCTGGATTCAACGAGACGAATGTGCTGGCATGGTCTTGGAGCCTACGCCAGTATACGGATATTGATGCCTGTCGCCCAGTCCAATCACTTTCACGAGCAGAACGCGTAATTCTGAAACGCCATACAACAGGTTTTATTTCAAGGAGTCAACTGCGAGTGATTATCGTCTGCGGTGGCAATGCTTCGGAGATTGTTGTACCACAGCATTTGAAGGAGAGAGCAACATACATTGACTTACCTCACGGCAAATTCGAAATTTGCTTCGAATCGACTGGTAACAAGATTAATCGCGTGTATATTCTATGTCCGTCATTGCTTCATGTTTTCTCCGGTACGGATAGACAGATATCGAGAATAACGCAAGTTTTTCACTTCGCCATGAAAATGACGAAAACCACAAATCTCAGCCCTTACTTTTTAGATACACAAAGAGCTATCACTCGAATGATACGAATGCGTGGAGCTGAGAACAAGGGAGCGACTCCCATGACCATTGAAACCCTTCACGTAGCCATTCGAGTGTGGCTGGAACGGAAAGGATTCAGGAAAATTGAGGATCTCCAGGAACTCGCGTCACAAGGGATTACTCTACTACATGCTTGTTTAATAGTGGCTCAGTTTGTCCCCAGGTGTCCACCAGAATTCAGAGCGACAGGTACTCCTAATAACCTGCGGATACAGCAACAGAATCGTAACACAGGTACGAAAACCACTGCTGAACAAAGGAAAGCCATCCTAAAACTTTACGAGCGCGTGTCAGCCAAGGAGCCAGAGGAGAACATTAATGACTCGCCAGCACTAGTGGAAAGTTCTCAGGTTCAAGAAGACCCTGCGTCTGTACCCGACTTGACAGATGCTATGACTGGCATCGAATACGAAAAGGCCCATTCTACAGGACAAGACATGTCGGCCGAGAGCAGTCAAGACCAAGGTTTTTTGATCCATGACTTCCACCACGAGGGGTACAACCCTGAGAATAGCAGCGACAAGGATGATGATGAGGACAACGACGATGAGGATAATGACGATGAAATTGCCAACGCCAAAAATATCTACTTTGGAAGCCTTGATATTGACAAATTTGACCAAGCACTTGAAATCGCGGATGATGTCTATGACCCTGAAGAAGAAATAACTTATGACGCGAAAAAGAAGCAGTACAATCTCAAAGTTATTGTGTCCTCAAAGCCAACGATAACGTCTTCTCATTCACGCCGGCCTTGGTCTGCCACGGGTGTTTTCGCTCCAACTGTGGCGCGGACTCGAAGAGAACTTCTCCGCGATGGGCGCACATACAACGGCACCTGGGTCAATTATCAAGATGAGCGGAAGCCTCCCAAACTTGTAATTCGGGTTCACTCTTTTATCGTGTTGTATCTACAAGTTCCGGGAATCGGTCAACATGAAACGACCCAAGTGGGCAAAGCGATAGTACGTGTCGAGCTAAACGCAGACCGAGGGAAAGCTTGGGCACTCCTGGCTCGTTCTACCGATCCGTGTTATCGTCTTGCATTCAGGGTGACATTTCCATACCGCCCTGGGAAACCTATCACTCTTTATCCTCAGAGCGATTCAAATGATGCGCCGTATAAAGCTAACGCACTTGTGGACTGGCTCAAAGGAGATAATGAGTTAGTGATTGCAAGTCGGCCTCGAAGATTTGTTTTCATTCAAAAGCAACAGACTGAAGTTCCTTTAATTCTTTCGAAGTTTATTGGTGGGGGGTACACTGACAACTCGGGGCACTATTTTAAACAGTTCTAGTGAATTTCCAGGATAAGAAGAGCGCTGTAGAGTTAAAGTGATTTAGTTTCTTTCTATATACGGTGCATGTTTCAATAAACATTCGACACTGGTCGATTAATACAATTTTCAGCGTAGCCGCCGCAACGCAACTTCAACAAAAATTAAAATATACCCGTATAATATGACGACCGCAAACCTTAACCATCGGCCATCTTGCCTGTTAATTATTGAATTTATAATTAATTACCCTTGGATTTTAATGGGGCTAAGGGCGGATAAATAATAAAAACAATAAAAAAGGTACATGGCAAGAATGGGATTCGAACCCATGCCTCTTACGAGATTGCATAGAAGGTATAACCCCTATAAGGTTAACTTGAGGGCAACGCCTTAACCAACTCGGCCATCTTGCCTGTGAGTTGATGGATAATGCCGGAAATAGAATTATGAGCTCTTGAATATTTTAACACTGACAAAAATAGAAGCACATCGACGAAAGAACTAAATATGAGAAAGAAAGTAAGAGAGCGAGGGGACCTCGATCTCATGAGAATGCACCGGACATCTCCGTACAAAGAGAATCATTAATAAATAAGATATCAAGGAACATGCCGCTCTAATAATTCATACTTGCCATGTTGGGAACCGCCTCTGAGTACTGACAGTCTGACCAAAACAGGAAATAAACAGGACTAGGATACTCCGATACAACCTTAGACGAACAAGCATACCAGGGACCTGGCACTTGTCAAGATCAGGGCATTAATCAGGCACAAAAAAAACGCAAATCACTTGACCCAACTAATATCACTTGACATAACCTAAAAGACCTCAAAATTCAACGAACCGTCGCATGAATTACCTTACTGGGTAAACGGCTAGCATCTGGCACCGCACCAGGCACCAGGCACCTAAGTAGGTAGGTACCTGGTAGGCTGGTACGCTACTCCGTGCTACGTACGTACTAGTATAAAGGGATCTTCGTTAGTATGCACCTTAGTCCAAAATCCTAGTTACATAGTTAAAACTACTCCGTACATACGTACGTAGTTAGAGCTGTAAGCACTAAAACAAGCGTGTTCAGCGCTGAGCGGAAGGGGCAATAAATTATAAAAGGGAAGGGATATGCGACTATGCGACGTTTCATCCTTCGAAATTACCCGTTTAGGATAGCATGGGGTATCTATGAATCATTGATGAATTACAGTACATCGGCATCCATGGATCCCATGGACCCCGACGGAAGGACAGATCCTAGTCTGTTTGAATCCTTGCTAGAACGTGCAGTTTAGTAGTTACGGGCGTATGCGTTTTCCGTATAATGTATGTAAGATTTAGAATTTAGGTGTGCTTCTCGAAGAGTGGCTCTGTCCAGGATTGCTTAGCTGCATTTCAGAGATCCTGCAGACAGAAAATCATGACATCGTCATCGGGCATACCTTATTTAACTAGATGCATATGCTAACCATCCCCGTTAGTCTAATACGTACGTAGTTACTAGTTATAGCCCCCGAATTTGTAACCATTGATCAGCACTCATCAGCCATACCCCATAAGTCATTTAACTGAGGGCTGCATATGGATTTCACGGAGTACCAAGTACAGTCTAGGGCTGATTATTAGCCGTAGTTAAGAGCCATAACCAAGAATATAACGATTATTATCCCACTAAATTACGTGATAGACAATATTGTCGTTGGTTTTCAGTTAGACGCCCTTGACTAGCAACCTAGGCGGAGTACCTATTGATCCTCCTGGAGGATCATAGACCTAGCACTGGCTAGCAGCGGGCACAGGGTAGTGAGCACTAGTTGTGTCAACTTGTCAGGTAGTCGACTAAGTTAGCCTTCTCTACCTAGATCAGATAATTCTTGATCGCGACGTGCTCAAAAACGGTTCAAAATTCCAAGGCATCCTACTACCCAGTACTAGGTACGGAGTACTCCGTGGAATTGAGGTATATAGAGAACTAAACGCCGACGTACCTAGGAATCTAGCCTATAGGACCCTAGGTGAGTATTACCCAGATAGGATTAGTATTATATAGTCCGCCAGTGTCATATGACCATATCTTAATATCGTCACTATCACATACCACTTGGCACTCAATCTTGGGACTGCAAGTTGTCGAGGTTTCTACCCAGGTACTCAGAGAATGTCCAATTCATGGCATCGGATAACTACTCCGCAGTGAATGGGTTATGATTTGTTCCTATCCAGGCAAGTATTATTTCTGTTGTTGTATGATGCCCTCGATCTACTCTGGAGTTTATACTGCCTGATGTTTGAAGTCATCTTGACTACAGACAAACTACAACTACAAGGGCTAGAGCTAGAGGCTAGAGCTAGCCACCGCCATGAGCATTTGTCATTAGCTCAATAGACGTTAGGCGATAGCCTGATAACCAGATAGGAAGGACTACGCCGTTCAAGCCAGGTGGTCAGGTCGGATTTCTCCGAATATCCACGAAGATACTACTCCGTATTCCGCGGGATAGTTAGTCAATTAGCTGTACCATCAAGTATGACTCGATCCCAACTCCGTAATCGGGTGTCTACAAATGTACTTTTCCTCAGTAAGAAGGCCACTAGCAAGTTCGTTCAACTACGGCTGCAGACTACTGTACTTGTGTACCTTACTGATTGTTAACCTGCCAAAAAAAATCAATAGTGTATCGATTTTGGCCCCAAATACAGTACTCCATGCTCCGTACGGATTTCCCCCTTTTTTTCGTTTATCCGGACCAGAAACGAGGTTATGAGCTGAGGCATAAGCTTACTCGCATCAATCCGTGCACCAACTTTGTTGGTAGAAATCAGCTCGAATATGGGCACGGAACTTGATTTTCCGTGAAGATTTACCCTGTGTCTTGGATAGAGAGTACGGGATACATATCCAACGTTGGATACTGTGGATGGCCTATTATTAGGCAGTAAGGAGCCCGACCCATAATTGGCATACACGTACCCCATAAGAGCTGAGCGTTCAGAGTCAGAAACAATGCTGGTACGTACGTGAGCTTTGACGGTCTGATCCCATAAGGCGGGCAAAAGGTTAAGCCTCCCGCACGTGTGACCAGACTAGCTTTACTCCAAAAGGTAATTTTTGCTGCTCCCAGACCCAATGCGGAATCAGCGACAGGACTAAATACTGACCAATTGGTGATTGGTTGGTTGGTTGGTTTTTTCTTGTACTACGTAGTACGTCGAAAGATTGACACATGGCAGCAGAATTACGTACTTGCAGAGTAAGCGCTAGCTAGCTAGACTGTAGCCAAGCTTGCAGAAGAATGAACTATTCCCTGTACTCCGTACTCCGTACTCCGTAGGCTGTGTCGTATTACTTTTGTCAGGGATGATCGATCATCGTCCTACGGCCGCAAGTTCCTCTGTAGATAATGAAATACTAGACCTAGTATGTAACTATCAGATTCATGCGTCAATTAGGTCGATGTTTCATGACGTTTCATGTTTCATATTCGCAGTCTTGCTCAGCCACGCGATTCAGCCCCCGTTAGAGACAGTAGTCCACACTTGGCCGTTCCCAAAGCGGTAAACAGGCGAGGAGAAAAAAACTCAGGTGGAATAATGGAGACAGAACTAATGGAGTCCCAAGGATTTTAGCAGCGTGCACTGACCTGGCAAATCCACCCTGCCAAATCAAATGCGTAGGAAAAAAAACCACCGACGGAGACTCGACATACAGTCAGAGCCAGACAGGCAAATCCCGTATTCTGGGCGTCTGTCGTGATTTATACCAAGCCATTTCTTTACCGTATGCGGAGCAACTAGTAGGTATACTATGTATCAGATTAAGGTAGCCGGAGTGGTGCTCTTCCACCGATGGAGACTCTGTATTGGCCGGTATTTGTCACTCGGACGGCGGGCGTTGATTGGCTGTGTCGGGGTGGGACGGTGATTTGTCAGTAAGACTTGCCACTTGGGCTCTTAGTCATATTACTAGCCCGTACCGGACTGTATTTAATACACACTCTGTACGGATGCTCGATACGGAGATACAGAGTATGTGGTGGCCATGAGACGAATGCAGCATCCTCCGATTAAGACCGTCCCTTATCTAATCAATGTGACACAAGACTGAAGAGGCAAGACAGACAATCCATGTCAAATTAGAAATTAGCCTTTGGTTCCTCGATCCATTGCCTAGTCTGCACCCAATTTGAGTTTCACCGTCGAGAGCGACTCGCCTCCGGCCCCAAAGTGTCGGGTCGCGCTGTTGAGCGGGCCGTCCGTTAGTCTGGCCTGTCTGTGTGTGACCTCTTTTTCTTTTTCTCGCTTTCGTTAATTTAGACTAGGATAAGAGCGCTCGGCAATTCATGAAACCGCCGAGATAGAGTTAGATCTCAATCTCCGCCGGGCGATTCGCGGATCTTGATTGGCTGATCTAGACGGCCTCAGATACATGCGGTACTTACGTACGTATCGTCGTATACACTCGTTCCGAGCCTTAGTTCTTTTTGCTTATATCAACGTGTACAAATTGATTAACATCACTTCACTAGGAGTCTAAGACAAGCGGTGCGGTGACTCGGTGTTTGAATGTCTCGTCTGAGTAAGATATTTCGTTCGGCCTTTCGGCGTTAGTTGAGTGAGTCGCGACTCGCTGCTAATAATTAGCAGAAACTAGGGCAGACTGTCATCCAGTGTCGGTGAATCGGTGTGCGATGTGCCGCTCTTACTATTTAGTATTGCTAGGTACATAGCAAAGTTGGGCCGCAATAGATCCGGTCCACTGTTGAGCATAAACACTGGAGCAAGCAATAAAAGACGTAACCTGAACATCCAATATTGAAAGAATCTACATAATTGGGATAATCACGGATGAAGAATGGATCGCGAGCAGATCTCCCGTTAAACTTTGCACAGCTTGAAGTATCCTCGCACAGAGAGAGGCGAGAGGCAGAACTAAGTTACCGGGGCAGTGGGTGTGACAACTAGCCGGAAACTCTCCGTTGCACCTGTGAAAGTTAAGTCCAACTAGGCAAATGCCACAAGGGCGAGTTAGCCGAACTAGCTAACGTCTAGGGCTACGCTTATGCTTATTTCTGCTTCATCTGTCTGCGAGTCTGCAAGAGCGTCCTCTCGTCTGCGTCAACGTCACTGTTACAGATGAACAGTCCTCCTCGCGGAACTCCCGGCTGTCGCAGGAGTCGAGATACGGTCTTTTCGTGCCTCGATCTCGCGATTCCATGGACAAGGGCGAGATATGCCCGCGGTAGGCGCAGATGCAGGAACGGGTTACACTTGCAACAAACATGTACAAACATCCGGCTGTATCCGAGGCATTTAGAATAATCGACACTGAAGAATGATCATTGATTACTGCTACTAGCATTTCATTTGTTACAATATCCGATTATCAACCCTACCTACATACTTGGCAGTAAGTTAGTACAGACAGAGTATAGAGGCTGCGGCATATTACGACCCCGCCAATCATTGCGTCGGTGGCCCGCTTTTGCGCGTCTACGTAACCTTACTTACTGCACTAGTGCGATTAGTTGAATGCCTGAGCGATCTGTCTGTCTCTCTCGCACTCTTCACTGTTCAGTCACCAGAGTGTTTCTCTGCAGTCCACTTCTGTGGCTGTGGTCTATGCCAAGCCGGTGCTCAAACCTACCTCCACATGGCTCGTTGAAGTTGACGTCCATCCTGGAGTACTCCTTTCAGACCAAACGCCTAACTCTAGGTTTCCCCTGTCCCATGTCAGCCTCTGCACTGTTTGAGCGGTAAGTTAGGGTTTCAGATCTCGGGTTCCGAGTTTTAATTTTGGACAAGAGCAGTCTTGATTCTTGAAGATGATTACGGAGTATGATAGCAACCGCATTTACTCCGTAAGGAGTTAGCGTCTGATTAGTTGGTCCTCTGTACTCCGCTGCTTGGCATAATCTGCAGCGTGCTCAACACACAGACCTGCAGAATTCCGTCGGTACTTTGCACCAGTGTACTCCGTACACTCTGATAGTACATACGGAGGAGCAGGCAGATATCATATTACGTCGTCGATTGTGTTGATTTGGAATCTGGTGATACACGGAGAACGGCGGAGTACTGAGTATTGTTCGCGTCATATGTACCTACTCAGCTAGGCAGGTAAATTGTTTGAATACGTCTTCTGCAGCGTGCGTGGTAACAATATTACGTACGCGCTAGTAATTTAATTTAGCTGATTCCGGGGACTGCTTTAGTGGGCAGCTTTATTTTTTTCTCGCCCGTGGTACCACGGTGTAAATAAGGATAAGGATGATAAGCTACCGTGCAACTGGTAAGTTGTAATGACGCATGCAACGCGCTCCACTCGCGAATTAGTACGTATTTCACAGGCATACTGCACTTGCCACTAACTACATAGCCCTTCGACGATGCAGCAGCAGCGCAGTAAAATACTCGATTCAGGCGAAAACAGCAGGTGAAGAGCAGCAGATGGCGTGGGTGGGGTGGATAAGGTCGGTGACGGTCTCTTGGGACTCTTTCCTCCGTGCTGCGGCCGCCATTGGCCGCGCTGAGAAACTGCCCCTCCCCACCTGTCCCGATCGTTGGACTCGTATAATTTTGCTCCAAGGGCAGTTAACCTACGGGCTAGCGCCTCGTAGTGTGTCGAGCGCACAGCATGCGCTGGGCTCCGCGGCCGGAGAAACATTTATCGGCGGAAAATGTCTTGATTGGCGCAGCATCTCGCGACTGGCTGAGCCTGCGCTATGACTGCTGCAGGCAAATCGATGAGTGTGCGTTTCTCTTGGAGATTTTGGACTCTGGTATGTAGCTCAGACTCTGCTCCGTCCTTAGTGTGCTTGACCAGTAGACTAGCAGCTGCTAGTGCCAGTCCAAGACAGAACAAGGGGCCGCCCTATTCTATTCTAATTCCACTCGTCAACCCCGTTACTAATTTCATCCCAAGTAGCGGCAAGCACTGCCCTGCTTCATCATATGTCGAGAGCGCGTCCCAACAAACTTTCGCATTAGCCTGTCGTGCGTCTCTCGGCTGCCAATCCGTTCAGCCTCTAGACTGCTTACTCTCTATTCCCGAGCATTCGTACTCGTAGAGAAGAAAATGAAATGCTCAAAGACAATAATAATCATGTGCATGGGTGCGGGCCTCCTCGCTCTATAGCGGGTCGCTGAGTAGTAAGTACCGTCGTCGGCTCACATATCCTCCAACAACATCGATGATCTCTTCCACATTTGCTTTTTTTATACGTAGATACGCATACGTTTCGTTCGTTTCGTCGTTGATATACGTAGTGCTTGTACTCGGTATTTTTTTTTTTTGATTCCCACTTGCCCCTCTCTGCACCACCAGTCGTCATTGGTGCGGCTATCTCCGAGCGATGTGGAAAAAAGAAGCAGAAGAACGATAGTTAGTTGCTACGCTGTAAAATAAGGATGATGCATCATCTTCTCTTTGTCGGGGGGGCACCTAACCGGTTGTGGCAAATGCAGAGAAAATCGGAGCATCGCAGGCAGAAGAGCCGGGGCCTTCACATTCTCCAGTTGAAACAAAGTAAAATTTGGTCTCCCTTGATCACCGCCAGCGTCATTGTCACGGACATTTCAATTCAATTCAATCAATAGCTAGCTAGCTGTCCTAAGTAATCGGACCCAGTGCTAGGGAGATGGGGCGTACCATGTACCGGGTGCGCTCCGTACCAACAAACGTCCAGATGCCAGAGCCCAGTGAAGAAACGCCCAGCTGGCGAGCCAGTGGCGCGCTATCTCGCTCGCATCCATGGGACCACACTGCGAGCACAGTAGGCGGACTAGCTCAGCAGCTCCGTAGAAGAAGTCGTCGTCGTCGTCGTCGGGTGGTGATGGTGGAGAGAGAGAGAAGAAGGTGGAAAGAGGAAGTGTCGAATTCCAGATCTCGTCCGCCTGGGCAGGCAGGCGCTCACTCACCACTCGCTCCTTCCTCATACCCACGCCCACGCCACGCCCACGGCCACCTTCCTTGTGTGCACACCAATCCGGCCCGTGCTTGCCTTGTCGATCCAAACAAGCAACTCTTGCCTGCCCAGCTCGCTCTTTCCCTGTTAAATTAGGCCTAGTCACGCCCTCACCACGTTACGGGCTCCTCTTTTCCACCCAGCTAATTAAACTACCTTAATTCCTTACCCACCTACCTCTGTCTCTGTCTGTGACTACACCATCGCCAACCCAACCCCCCCCAGCTGCCTGTGTCCATCCATGGATTCATTCTTCCTACCGGGGTACAAGAGCGCGACTTTCTCAACTTCCACTCTCCAGTGAGCCTTGCAAACATCGGCGCGATTACCGCCGTGTCCGCTGTCTGCTATCGAGTCTACGGCCACCTGGAACGTCTGCTCCCCCTCTTTTGACGGCCTATCTATCTAGAACCTGTATTTTCCCCTGTTGTCTGTCATTTCTGCTTCTTTCTTTGTTGCTACTCGCCTTGCACTGTTTCGACGAGATTCACACCATCAACCACCACCACCATCATCATTACCAAACTCACCAGTTCTTCATCAACACTACGTACTGGAATAGTCATCTTGTGGGCTCTGCGCGCCAAACCATCAAACAGTGCGGTAAACAGAAATATCAACACTCCCGCCATCCCGCAGTTTCAGGCATAGCGCAAAGATTATTTTACTTCGAGGGGTTCACCTTTCATACCCCATCTCAAATCCCAGGCGTGTGTGAAAAGCCTCTTTATGAAAGCTTGCTGGTTGAAATAGCGCGTCTGCCTTTCAAAGTGGCTCTTTGTGCCCCAGTTTACCACCAGCCTGGAACCTAGCTTCAAACCTTACAGGCATCGAGAATGGGCAGCGGCACAGCAGTGCTAGAGCCGACCTATCATGGGTATGTGGCCACCACACAGGATGCGCTGGTTCTATTCGAGGCATGCTTGACTGGTGTGCTTCCTCATGTCCCTCGACGGCCGCACGACCGGGAGCGCAGTCATCTTGTCCGCAGCGGGAGTGTATTTATTTATGAAGAGAACACTTCTGGTATCAAACGATGGACAGACGGTGTGACCTGGAGCCCAAGTCGCATTCTCGGCAATTTTCTGGTCTATCGTGAACTCGACAAGCCGTTCCCACCGGGCGAGAAGAAGCGTGCAATGAAGAAGGGAAACAGGAGGCCCGTTCAGGCAACTCGCCCTGGAGACCCCTATCCTCGATCAGATAGTAGTGGTCCGTCGTATTCACCTACCACGCCATCGTCAAATTATGGTGGAGATCGCCCGCAGCAGTCTGACCTTGAGCGGGCATTGGTGGGCTCTCTCGTGGATTCGTATGGGTTCAAAGATTCCGGTCTTGTCAAGAAGACTATGAGCGTTACGGTGGCCGGAGTCACACATCATTTGGTGTCTTACTACAGTGTGGAGGATGTGATGAAGGGCCTTCTGAGCCCGCCATCAATGCACGACGAGCTGCGTTATATTCGACCTCGCGGAGAGTTGATTTCGAAACAGAGTTTCCGTGCTCCAATTGACGATGTCGACGCAGGACTGGAGAATGCGACCGACACCGCGCAGGCTCTGTATGGGTATCGGACAGCAATGATGCCTACGCCAGGCTATGGAATGCAGAATGCGCACTCGTATGACTACATGCACAGTTCGCCGTATGCTTCGCACCCGACTCAAGCGACCCCGATTTCGGCATATACCAGCGGACCACTACCCCCTCAATCCGGATCGAACCCATATTTACCTACCCCTACCAGCGCCTCGCAGCTTTCTATTAAACCCGATCCAGATCAGAGTTCTTATCGTAGCGGGTCATACGGTGCGGCGTATGACGCCATTGGGCAAAACCATATGCCTGCAGCTTTAACCCCTGCTCTGTCAAACGCATCAGGCCTATCTAACTCGTTGGATCGGAGCCGTAACCAGCAATCCAACAGTCCCGGCATTTATCGCAACACTCCGCTTTCTTCTCGTCCAGATGTCGCCTCTCCAAACGAGCCACACACGTCGACTTCCGCATACTCGCGAACTGCATACGGAATACCGGGACCGTTGGATACTACAAGTCATCAGTCATTTGAAGCGCGCAACGTCACATCCTCGTCTTATGACCCCACGATTCAGCGTCGAGAACAAGCAACCATTCCATCGTTCTACACGGGTGGTGCTGATAGACAGAGCTACTATGCTGGAGTGGCCCATTCGAACTATCCTACGGCGCAACCGATTTCTGCCTGGACCACCACGGCGCCAGCTCATCCTCAGATGTGATATGATTTTTATTCTCTTCTCATTTTAACGGCCTATGGAAAATCGGAATGATGGATGGATTCGGCGGGATCAAAACTGGATATATACCCTTCCATTCAGAATGTTTTTGTTTTGTTTCAGCGTGATCATTTGTTACGGAGTGTTTGGGTGTGTTTTCGCTTTACATGGGAGGGGTAGTTGGCTTTCAAAAGCATCAGGGGTGGCAGCAGCTTTTTCTCTCTTTGCAGGTGTTTTTCTGCGGCAGTAATTTTGTTGGTTGTTTGATGTGTTTATGAAACCATTGTTGGTTGATTTGATTGGCGGTTTTCGATTTTAACTTTTAGGCTGGGGCGGCTTTCTGATTTAAATGATATACGCTTATTCTATTCTGTGTTTGAGTCTTTTTCCTAATATTTGTTGGCTGATGATTGAGCGGTTATTCTTTTTTTTCTCTTCATTCTCTTCTTTTACATTCCTTCTTACTTTATATTCACTTGAATTCCACAATGTTATTATCCATAACACAGACCAAAATCCCCATGTAGTGTTCCATACCGATTATTCAATAATATCTGCTGTAAATGGAAGTATGAAAGATTTATCGAGTATGCATATTTAAACTCGATATAAATCACGTGCTCCGTGCATGCATTTAACTACGCTAGCACGTAAACGGTTAAGCGCATAAATGAAGCACTAGTCTAGACTTGGTTTGAAGCTGGCTGGCATTTGCAGAAAAAGCTTCCGTCTCTATCAATCAATCATCATATAAGACCTCCATCTAGTACTGTTTCGGCTGTTTGGGTTTGGATTCGTCTATTCATTCGTTCGCTCATTCTATTTTATTTTGTTTTGTCTACCATAGCTTCATCTAATCATCCGGTATGCCCGTTTCCTTTCAATTCGGTTAACACGAGACTAACTTCCTACATAGGCGAAACAACAAGAAGGCTGCCAATGCTATTGCAAGTCTAGTGACGAGACTCAATTGAAGCAGCAGATCTTAGCCTGTCTACTCTGGATAGAGAGACAGTCAAAACATGAACACATTCACGTCGCCATTGTCATCGACAAGATGCGTCGCGTCTCGCTATGGCGATGGCGTATTGTCGCTGTTCTTACGACCCAAAGCCATGCAGGCTAGGTCTTGTGTTTTCTCTTCTTCCTTTTCATGCTCTCAACCTTCTTTGTCGTCTCAGCAATTGAGGAGAGCTAGTCATATGCATATGCATGCGCATGCGCATGCAACAGTGGCTTCTGCGTCTGATATCTGCTCGAAGCGGTTACGGCTGCTATCCAGGCAGATGCATGATCGGGGCTACAATTCGAAGAGCTTGTTGTCGTTTAATTCTAGACGACCGTACTCGACGGAGGACAAGTACGACTCTTTTCTACAACGCCAGAAGAATAATGATAAACTAACCTTCAAAACAGAAAACCCAAACCAAAATCTGGATTACTATCCAAACTCCCCGCTGTACCAGCAGCAACCCATGAAAACATCTACACAATCCCCAATCTACTGACATTCTCGCGCCTACTTGCCGCGCCGGCCGTGGGCTATCTTCTTGTGCACAACCACCATACCGCTGCATTGGCCTTGTTTGCCTATGCCGGCATCACCGACCTGGTAGATGGATACATTGCTCGAAAATACAATCTGCAAACCGTCGTGGGGACTATTATTGACCCGGCGGCTGATAAGCTGTTGATGACGATTAGCGTTGTATGTTTGGGGCTGAATGGGTCGATGCCTGGTATGTCTCTTTCTTTCCTAATCTCCGTTCAAGCAAGCTGGCCAGCTATGTTAGCTAACGAATTACCAGCGTGGCTAGCAATCCTCATCCTAGGCCGAGACGTCGGCTTGAGTATTTCCGCCATCTACTATCGATGGATATCTCTTCCTCCGCCGAAGACCATGTCACGATACTGGGATTTCTCGCTCCCTTCTGCCGAAGTCAGGCCAACTACTATTTCGAAGCTGAATACTGCCCTGCAATTGCTTCTGGTTGGCGCGTCGATGGCTCTTCCTGTTCTTCCTGAAGGGTTGGTTGATGCATGGGGTTTGCATGATGGACTTGTGGGATTGCAGTAAGTTTTTTCCCTTTCTTTTTTTACTGGCCCCCTGAGACATCTTTCTGCCCTATAAATACCCTTGTTTCTATCTGTCTAGCACATACGACCATAGGGTGTGGAAAACAGGGCTTCCCGTCCGCTCAGCCGTACTTAAGCCACACGCCGGCCGGTTAGTAGTTGGGTGGGTGACCACCAGCGAATCCCGTCTGTTGTATGTTTTTGCTCATCCATTTGTTTTTTTTTTTTAAAAATTTTTCTATGTCATTCTGCTCGTCGCAAGGATTTCATGTTGCTGCTTTGTGTTTTTAACTGAGGAATTTTCTTTTTCGGGCTGACGTGGCGGTTTTCGCCTAATCCTTCCTGTGCTTTGTTTTCCTTCCCCTGGATTTTCCGATACTTCTACAATCACGGGCACGAGGCTTACAGCTACTGACCATGATTAGGTACATCGTCGCTCTTACCACAGTCTCATCTGCAATCAGCTACATGCGAGGCAGCGGTGTCAAGATCTTGACTAAATAATTGAATCCTTTTCTTGCATTTGCATTCGCATTCGCATTCTGTGTAAGTAGCATGTATCTAGCATTTCGGTGGAATTATTCTCGTCTGGAGAGACGGTCAATACGCGAGTTGGATTCGAGGTGGATGGCATAGCTTGTATTTGTATCATTGTTGATAGTGTAGATGGTGCTCTCAAGGCTGGCGATATGGCTGACTATCCGATAGTAACTAGTTGTTGGCTGTATAATAGAGGTTGTTGTTACCGCATGGTCAAGTAATTGCGCTTTGATATGAGAGGCTTATAGTACTGGGCCATGTGAATTAATTGATGGGCTGACATATAACATTGGAAACTATATAGTGAGGCTGCAAGCTCGTAACAAATCTGTCTCTAGCTAATACGTTTCCAGCGAGCTCATTAATCAGACTAGATATCAAGAGTTTATATCAATTTCTCTAATATTTGCTCTCAAACCCTCCAAAAATATAGAAATACGTGAAATTAGTTATGCCCCTGTCCCAGCTGGCTCCGTTAGGGTTAGATAGCGCTCGTGATCAAAGTCTTCTCAACGCCGTTAACAAGGAGATGTATAGAAAGAGCCGAATCTTCCTATGGATGTTATTTATTAATCGAGTCTTTACATATTTTGAATCAACAATGGATTTTATGTTTGAACCAGTCTCTTTGTAGACAAGCGCATTGTGGCAATTCTTTGTAGTCTGTACACATAGTGATATTTCCATTGTCAAGGGTTAAGTGAATCCACTATCCAGTAACAGCAGTCTCTTTTTCCTAGCAGACAGAAAGAACCTGACCATGCCTCTATCTCCTTCTGAATCAAAATTTCGATATCCTTGATCTCTGGCCGTGTTCTGCAAATATCTGATCCATTCTCCAACTATGTTCTGCAAACATCTGATCCATAGTCTGACTGTGTTCTGCAAACATCTGATCCAGGGTCTGATCCATTCTCTGCCCATTTTCTGCAAACATCCAATTCATTCTCTGACCGTGTTCTGCAAACATCCAATCCATTTTCTGACCATGTTCTGCAATCATCCGATCCATTTTCTGACCGTGTTCTGCAATCATCCGATCCATTTTCTGACCATGTTCTGCAAATATCTGATCCATTCTCTGAGGGTGTTCTGCAGAAATTTGTTTCATTCTCTCCCAGTGTTCTACAATCATCAGATCCATTCTCTGACGGTGTGCTGCAGAAATTCGTTTCATTCTCTCCCAGTGTTCTGCAATCATCTGACTGGTTTCTGTTGTAGTCTGGCGCATTTCTTCAAACGTTTGGCCGGTAGATCCAGCTTCCTGGTTCTGGTATGTGAACTTCTGATCGTAGTGTTGGTCCTGTACCAAGGCCAGGTTATTTAATAGCTGGATGACTTTCTGTTCTTCCTCGACCGTATCCTCCATGTTCTGAAAAGGGTCCATGATACCAAGATCCTCGTTGTTGCTCGCTTCCGTGTGGTTGATTTCGTACATGTAAAGGTTTGTTCTTTCTCGAGATTGATTGAATACCAGGATAACTGTTGATATTTTTGTTGACTTGGACCTTTAAATGAGTTGAGCGTGTGCTGCTGGTGTGTAAAAGTCCTCCAATGTCAAATATGTGAAGCAAGCACATAGATATAGTATTATGGAGGAAGGTAGGTTCGACGCAAGAATTTATGACTTTGCGTTCTTCCACCACGTGAGATAAATCCCGGACATGCCCACACGCGGTGCCCGATTAGGAGCCGACGAAGGCGAGGATAATGCTGTATGTTTCAAATTTCCTTCTTTTATACTCAAAATCCTGTGATTTACCATAAAATCCTCCATTGTCATTCTTTGTTGAGTTTCAACGGCGCTTGGAAAGCGAAGCTCCGTTCGTTTCGTTCCCATTATTTCCTAATTAGGAAATATTCCACAAAACCGTTTCTGCGAATTTGGGACTTAGCCAGTGGTGCTGTAAGCAGCCGACAAGTCCCTTCTTGCTCTCATCGGTGGTTTCTCTTGATGCCAGTTCTGTGACTAGCATGAGTCCTATGTACTGAGTAATCTCTAGTTTCGTGTGACAGACTTTTCTTATCACTTTTATATATTATCCTCAACTTGACTACTATATATTTAAAATATGATTTAAAATAGTAAATAACCACAAACGATATGAGACTACCGGTCAGTTTACTGTATATAGGTACGAGTTCTGCGTACTAAGGCGTAATCCTTTGAGGATAGCACGTCTTCCACATTCGCGCCCTTCATGAGAAATAGGGGACCATAATCTGCATAAATCCGTATGAACTACACATATCCGATCCGGAATACCACGGCACGCTGTATGCCTCCAGCACCAACGGGGCCAAACGAGATCTCAAAATTGAAACAGGAACTTAGGGTGCCTGCACCAGACCGAACTGCTCATTTTTCACTGCCCCAGCTTGAACGGCTGCCGTGTTTATCGGCCATTATCTAGGAGGCTCTTCATCTAGCTATGGACTTGTTTCGCGACTGTAGAGGAACTCTCTAGATGCACCACTATCCTTTACTGACGACAAGTCTGCGAAGAGGTCGACTATTCCTCTTAGGGCAACTGGTTCGGCGGGATACATATCCGTGTTCAGTAATCCATATTCCGTCTGCTACCTAGGTAGGATTGTATGTTGAATGCCTAGGTACCATACGGAGTACATACTACTAAGAACGGAAGACCATACACTTGACTGCCCATTTTCTTCCACCCAATTCTCGGAAGTTAGATGCCGTCCAGAGTCTCCCTATATGTCGGCTTTCAAAAATGCGGTCAAGGCTCTACCCGATTAAAAGCCCAACAACGTTGAAAAAATAGCCAAAAAATAAGCGCAGTGAGTGGCATGTGCCAAATATGACCCGTCTATCGAATTATCAACTCGTGGCATGCATGACAAGAAAGAAAAAACCAATGGTTCGATTTTCTTTTTCCTCCGAGGGTCCGTGTGTGCATGTCAAGTCGATACGCTGGATTGCATTGCAGTGCAGTGCATTGAAGACGTACATAAAATAATAGCCAGGCGGCATTTTTATGGCAGAAACTTGCTGCTTAACGACGAGTCGGATTTCTCTAGCTGGTGGGCAGTTAAGCGAGGTAAGAGGCACACATACATACATTTACATATACGCGTATATGTAGGAAAATACACGGATCATATGCACTGCATATACAGACAGACACATTCAGATGAGTTGTTCCATTCTCCAAGCAGATAAAATGTCTACACTGTTCGACGTTCGTACGTGGTGGTTATAGATTTGACGTCCCAACTAGACATCCCTGCCTCAGGCTTCCCAGAAACAGATCTTAAACTGCCGAGACTAGGCCATAAACCAGGGTGATGATTGACCAATGGCAACGATGTGAATGTAACCCAGCTAAATAATTAATATCAATAATTCAATATAGATTCAATCCCTGTAACTAGCCTGTGGTAGACTGGTAGTGTACGCAAATGAGGCCTCGGTAGATCGTTCTAGACTGAATAGGCAGGTGAGGCGAGCATCCAACTAAATAGTAAATACTACGGAAATGATATCCGTACTAGGCAGTAAAGAGCAACTACTAAATACCCATATTGGCATAGTAACGATTCTCAACGGCGGGCGAGGACCAAATCGTCCGTCTTGATAATCAATGTAGCAGACCTGCTTGCGCTTAAATAGTTCTTCTCATTCATGATTCCTCAGCATAGATGGATTACTAACTTGTGTGCAGTCCAGCGTGCCGGCCGGTGGGATCCGATTATTAATCCGAGTATGCCGAGCATCTGATTGGCTGGCGATCCCATTTGTAATCCTCCCACCGGGCTAGCGGGCTAGCGAGTGCCGTGAGATCGAGCGTTTCATCTGTAAGATTCAAATTTCAGGGTGTGATCTCATTCGCGTTTCAGGGTCGCTAATTTATTGGCAAATATTCAATAGCGAACAATTACTATGCGCCATGGGCCATGATAGCGCTAGGCCGTAAGCAGTAAAGTACTCTTTCCGAATCCAGAGCCCGCCCCCAGTCATGCTCCGTAGTTACGCACTAACTCCGGATTCATTTACATTGCGGGCGGTGATAAAACTTAAGAACGACCCAACATGAGTCAGCCCCAGTCCTGGTTTTACCAGTTCAGTTAGGGCTCCGCACGGAGTATATGATTCATACCTTAGCATGTTTGCTTTGCCACTCTGCATATCTCCACTTGCTGTTGGCGATCCCTTTTTTTTTTTTTTTTTTTACTTTCGTTTCCCACCGGGCCGAAAAGAGCCCGTGATTGGTAGGCTCTGCTGTCTAGCTGTAAGCGAAGTGACTCGCACCGAATAAGAGAGAAGCAAATAAACAGACTCATAATGACTCGTAGGGCAGGCTAGCCCCTCGTGGCCTAGCGCGTGTAGAAGCTCCTTCCTCCCTGACGTACTGATTATGGACCCAACAGTGGACTCAGGACTGGGCGGGTGGCTCCTGCCAAAAAAAGAAAAGAAAAGAACGCGTTACTAAGCACTTCTGCCTGACAAATGCGAATTCTCGGATTTTGCATCCAGTAATGTCCGTCGTCGAGCTTATATCTCACCTCACCTCTCACCTCTCTCTTCTTCTCCTCTTCTCTTCCACCACCAATTGGACCCTCTCCACTCCCCCCTCTCCCCTCCTTCTATCCGCACCGTCAGACCGGCCGGCCAGTCCTTGGCTTGCTCTCTCTCGGTGCATTTGATATAGAACACAGGAGAGTACCACACTGACGTCAATTGCTTAAACGGCTAGCTAGCAATTGGGAGGAGAATCCCATCTGATATTAGAAGATTGAGAGAGAAAGAAAAGAAAAACAAAGACAACGTTCACAATGGCGGACGAGGAGACCAACCAGACAAACACCGTGTTTGCGACTATAACATCGGAGGAACACCATACCACCACCACCACCTCGGAGGAAAACGCCCATAATGCCAACCTCACTAGCTCCAATTCCACCGCGGAGTCGACCCTGGCAAGCCCCTCGCAGATCAGCATTGATGGTCGATGGGGGGAACAGGGCACCGGAGAGCCCGTGTCCCGTCATGGCGCAATGGAGGACTACGAAGAAATGAAAAAGGAGCTCAGCCGCCTCAGCCTGCAGCGAACTCGCTCTCAGGCTTCCCGTCGCTCCCACCCAGCTAGCCGATGGCGTTCGGCAATCTCCCAGCGAAGCAAAAGCGCCAAAGATGTCGAGAAAGCAGGAGAGGGTGAGCTGGAAGACGAGGAGGAATCAATTGAGGAACCCTTTGATCTAGGCGAATTTTTAATGGGCGGTACGCTGGAGCGCAGAACAACAGCCGGCGAACCTGCTAAAAAGGTAGGAGTTGTTTTCAAGAACCTCAACGTTTCAGGCATTCAGGCTTCGGCGTCGTTCGCTAGGACGCTACCTGATGCGTTAATTGGCACCTTTGGCCCGGATTTGTACCATATCATCCAGCGCTTTGTCCCGCAGCTTCGTTTTGGCAAACCGCCCGCTACCAGGACTCTGATTAATGATTTCAATGGTGTTGTTCGCGACGGAGAGATGATGTTGGTTCTAGGACGACCTGGCGCCGGTTGCACTACTTTCCTGAAAACAATTGCCAATGACCGCGGCGGCTATGCCGCAGTCTCTGGAGACGTAAGCTACGGAGGCCTTTCCGCCGAGGAGCAACACAAACACTTCCGGGGCGAGGTCAACTATAACCCAGAGGACGACCAGCATCTTGCTACCCTTACAGTCTGGCAAACATTGAAGTTTTCCCTCATGAACAAGACAAAGAAGGGAGACCGGGATCGTGTGCCTGTCATTCTCGATGCGCTGTTGAAAATGTTTGGTATCAGCCATACCAAAAACACCCAGGTCGGCAACGAGTATGTTCGAGGTGTCTCAGGTGGTGAGCGAAAACGTGTCAGCATAGCTGAGACTTTGGCATCCAAGTCTACAGTTGCCTGCTGGGACAATTCCACGAGAGGCCTGGACGCCAGCACTGCCTTGGATTACGCCAAATCTCTGCGTATTATGACCGATATCAGCAGACGGACCACTTTCGTCACGCTCTACCAAGCCGGTGAAGGCATCTACGAGCTCATGGATAAGGTCATGGTCATTGATGAAGGAAAAATGCTTTACCAGGGTCCGGCATCCGAAGCCAAGGAGTATTTTGTCAATCTTGGCTTCCATTGCCCACCACAGTCAACAACGGCCGACTTCCTGACGTCGCTTTGCGACCCAAATTCCCGTCAATTCCAGCCTGGTAAAGAGGCTTCTACGCCTAAGACTGCCGACGAGTTGGAAACTATCTTCCGAAGCAGCAACACCTACAAGCGCATCCTTGATGACGTAGCTCTTTACGAGCGCGAATTGGCTGAAAGTCAATTGGCGGACACTCGGCGATTCCAGCAAACTGTTGGCGAATCGAAGAGTAAGACGGTTTCAAAGAATTCCTCTTACACGGTATCGTTTCCTAAACAGGTGGCAGCCTGTGTGAAGCGAGAGGCGTGGTTGCTATGGGGTGATAAGACATCCCTGTACACTAAACTGTTCATTATCGTATCAAATGCGTTGATTGTGAGCTCTTTGTTTTACGGAGAGTCTCTCGATACCAGCGGCGCCTTCGCTCGAGGAGGTGTTCTGTTCTTCTCGGTTTTGTTCTTGGGTTGGGTGCAGATGACTGAACTGATGCCAGCTGTGTCTGGACGTAACATCATTCAACGCCACAAAGACTACGCCTTCTACCGACCTTCAGCTGTATCGATGGCCCGAATTATCGTTGATTTCCCCGTTCTATTTGTGATGGTCGTGATATTCGGTATTATCACATACTTCTTGGCTGGTCTTGACGTGGATGTGTCCAAGTTTTTCATTTACATGCTCTTTGTTTACACGACTACCATTTGTATCACATCGATGTATCGCATGTTTGCGGCTCTGTCCCCATCAATCGACGACGCGGTGCGCTTCAGCGGTATTGCTCTGAATTTGCTCCTCATCTTCGTGGGCTACGTGATTCCGAAACCTACCTTGATTGACGATTCGATTTGGTTTGGTTGGCTGATTTACGTCAACCCTATATCGTATGCCTACGAAGCTGTCCTTACTAACGAGTTTTCAAACCGTAACATGACTTGTGATCCATCTATGCTTGTTCCACGGGGCCCCGGCGCCGTGTCTGGCTATCAGAGCTGCGCCCTGACAGGCTCTTCGATCGATGAGACTGAGGTTTCGGGAGCTGCCTACCTGGAGACATCCTTTGGATTCACGCGCAGCCATTTATGGCGGAACTTTGGCGTCCTCATTGCCTTTACAGTACTATACATCCTTGTCACCGTCATTGCAAACGAGATCATGTCCTTTGCCCATGGCGGAGGTGGCGCTCTTGTTTTTAAGAAGTCTCGTCGGTCTAAGAACTTGGCCGAAGCTGGGAAGAAGAACAACGACGAAGAAGGTGCAAACACCGGCTCGTTGCCTGTCAACTCGTCTTCTGGAGAGGATAAGGTCATGGGGACACTGTCCACCAGCGATCGTGTTTTCACCTGGTCGAATGTAGAATACACCGTTCCTTACGGCAACGGCGAGAGAAAGCTTCTCAATAAAGTTAACGGATACGCCAAGCCTGGTGTTATGATTGCGTTGATGGGTGCATCTGGTGCTGGAAAGACGACTCTATTGAATACCCTGGCCCAGCGACAGAAGATGGGCGTTGTTTCTGGTGATATGTTGGTTGATGGACAGCCATTGGGTGCTGATTTCCAGCGCGGAACAGGTTTCTGTGAGCAGATGGATTTGCACGACGGAACCGCGACAATTCGCGAGGCATTGGAATTCTCCGCTGTCCTACGACAGGATAGAGAAACTCCTTACCAGGAGAAGATTGACTATGTCAACCGTATCATCGACCTTCTTGAATTGGAAGATATTCAAGACGCGCTCATTGCTTCGTTGGGCGTCGAGCAGAAGAAGCGTGTCACTATTGGTGTGGAGCTGGCAGCGAAACCGAGTCTTCTTTTGTTTTTGGATGAGCCTACTAGCGGTCTTGACAGCCAGGCAGCATTCTCCATCGTCCGGTTTTTGAGGAAACTCGCTCATGCCGGCCAGGCAATTGTATGCACTATTCACCAGCCTTCGTCCATGCTGATTCAGCAATTTGACATGATTCTGGCCTTGAACCCCGGTGGCAATACTTTCTATTTCGGACCTGTAGGTCAAGATGGACGTGACGTTGTCGAATACTTTGCGGACCGCGGCGTTGTCTGTCCTCCTTCCAAGAACGTTGCTGAATTTATTCTGGAAACTGCGGCGAAGCCCGTGGTAAGAAACGGTAAAAGAATCGACTGGAATGAGGAATGGCGGAGTTCAGCACAAAACCAGAAACTGCTCAACGAAATAGAACGACTTGTTCAAGAACGAAGTCAGAAACACTCGGCTTCAGCCGAGGAAACTGCGCCAAAACAACCCTCTGAATTCGCTGCTCCGGTCACCACACAGATTTATATGCTTACCAAACGTGTCTTCCTCCAGTATTGGCGAGACCCTTCTTATTACTACGGCAAAATCTTTGTTAGCGTCCTCATTGGAATTTTCAACGGATTTACTTTCTGGAAGCTGGGAAATTCGGTATCTGATCTGCAGGACCGAATGTTCTCAGTCTTCTTGATCATCCTGATTCCTCCCATTGTTTTGAATAGTATTGTCCCGAAATTCTACATCAACCGGGCCTTGTGGGAAGCTCGTGAATACCCGAGTCGAATTTATGGCTGGGTGGCATTCTGTACTGCGAACGTGGTCTGCGAGATTCCAATGGCCATAGTGACTTCTGTCATCTACTTTGTTCTGTGGTATTTCCCTGTTGGCTTGCCATCGGATGCCAGCACTGCCGGATACGTGTTCTTGATGACGATGCTGTTCTTCCTTTTCCAGGCAAGCTGGGGACAATGGATTTGCGCTTTTGCGCCGTCGTTTACTGTCATCGCCAACGTCCTGCCCTTCTTCTTCGTCATGTGCAACTTGTTCAACGGTGTCGTTCGACCATACAGCTCGTACCCCGTATTCTGGAAGTACTGGATGTACTATGTCAACCCAGTAACCTGGTGGATCCGCGGCACGCTCTCCAGCGTCATGCCAGCGGCTCAAGTCAAGTGCGCACCTGAAGAAGCAACCTACTTCAACCCACCGCCGGGCGAAACCTGCCAGTCATACGCAGGAAACTACGTCGCCAACATCGCCATGACTGGGTATTTGGGCAACCCCGACGCCACTTCAGACTGCAGTTATTGTACATACAAGAACGGAAGCGAGTACATGCACACCCTGAACGTGCAGGATGACGACAAGTGGCACTGCTTCGGCATCTTCCTAGCCTTTGTCATTATCAACTGGCTTCTCGTTTATTTCTTCATTTACACCGTCCGCATCCGCGGCTGGTCTTTTGGCATGGGCTATATTTTCGGCTCCATTGGTTTGGTTTTTGGTGGAATTAGTAATGGGGTGAAGAAGTTGTTTAAGAAAAGTGACGACTAGCTGTCACCTATAATATTGTCAATTTTGACCTTTTTTGTTTATACTTGTCTTTTTCAAGATCGTTTTGAGCGTGGCATATAGATTGGGCGGTTGATTTTCGACCAAGACAACATTTATTTCTAATAATTCAAGTGAATAAGCATGATGCTTATCCACTGTCCAGCCGAATCTATGTGAAGCATGATTTCGGGCATAGTACATACTGAAAAAAATGAAAAAATGCGTTAAATCTACATTCCATAAACCGAAAACAATGCCAAATAAACGATCCCCCCTCCTAGAACCAGAAGAAAAAGTTACCACGCTCCATACCAAGGCTTCAATCCAGCCGCTAGAGGCGGCGCAGGAAATTTCATCGGCACAGGGATCGTAGCGCCAAAGACATGGGCCAGAACATCCTTTTCTTTCTCCTCCTTTCCTTGCTGTTCTTGTTCTTCTTCATGTCCCTCTGACGAAGAAGCAGCGTCAACAGGGACTAGGACACCACACTCCCAGTTGCGGCAGTTGAGTTTCGGCTCTTTTCTGGTGCGGTCGTGCACGATTCTACCCCTGTTATTCCTTTTCGTTAGTGTGTTCGTTTTCCGGGAAGGGAATGGAAGAGGACTGACCATGCGCTCTCAGACAGGTTTGCGCTGCCCACGTACGCCCATCCAGCACAGCTGGAGCCGTCGGGGCGCGTGATTGTTGCGCTTGGGGTTGCGGGGCGGATGAATAGAATCTATATAACCATATTAGCATTGAATCCACTTAATCTAGGATTGTAGGGGGAAAGGTTACCTTGCTATGCATCAACAACCCCTTCCGCCGACTAACGCTGTCGTGCAGCACATGTCTCGGAAACTTGGGCCCGTCGAACCATCTCTCCTGGAAGCAGATTGTGCCTGCGTTGCGATAGCCGCCTTTGGATTGCGAGACGGTCTGTTCGGAGGGGTAATAGACGCGGAAATGCTTCTTCCATTCTGTGCCTGTGCTGCGTTGGATGGGCGTGTCGTCGGGGCCGGCGGTGTGGCTAACTGGGAAGGCTTTGGAGGTGCGGAGAGTGTATTCTGTTGGTCCGTCGTCGCCTGTATGTAGTTATTGAGGTCAGTTTTGCTGGTTTGGTTCTTGGATAGAGATACTGACCCTGTGCGGAGAGGTAAATTGATCGCATGAATTCGTCTGTTAGTGAGCCGATGGATGAGGTCTTTATAACTTGTGTCAATACTTCATTTTGGTCTGTCATGTTAAGAGGAAAGGCTCACCACAAAATCCATGTTGATCGGCTCATGCGTCCTTAGACCTAGGGACTGCACAGCCCGGCCAAGTCCACAATGGCCTGTCCGTCTCCAGGAATCACCAACGTGCGAGCCTCCACTGGAAGAAACATTAGATTGGTGCAGGTTTAAGATTGAGATAAATTGAATAAACATACATAGTATGAACAAATGCATAGCGGCTTGTCTCTGTGAAATCGAAATTGGATAATTTCGCTATTAGACTCCCATGCAGTGTGCTGGCTTTGAGGAAGTAGACGAGTTCGTCGTAGAAAGCTGTGTTTGGGGTGGTATCGTCTGACTTTTTGGGTAGGTCGATCAAAAAGACGGTCTACACATACAGTGAGTCAAATCGAAATGCATGTCGAGTAGTCATTCTTACGTTCTCCATGACTCCGCCCTGCTCACCCCAGTCATAAGGAACCAAGTTCGCACTGGGAACGACAATTCGGAGATACTCGGGGTGAAACAATAGCATGAGTTTCGAATGCATGCAGTTGACCTGTCCGTCCATAGGCGGAAAGCACAAACGGATGTTTGGCATGTCGGCTGTTTCTTCTTCATATTGGCGTTTCTACTTCATTGTCAGTCGATACATGCTCACTGGGTTTCTGTTTTAAACGCAAAATAGCTCACCGTAGATTCCTCCTTAGCCTGCATCACAAGTAAGAACCGAGTGTCTCGTGTATGGAACTTGGTGAAGAGCCATTCCATATCCCACTGGAAAGCGCTTAAAATGGCGAGTTGTAGGTCAGCACTTTGCAAGACTTCTTCGATCTTAATGTCATCGCCACCCCTCGGACAACCAAATGCCCAGGTCTTTTTTATGACTCCTTTAGGAAACTGCAGCGATGGAGTTGAGGACGGCTGCACTGTTGCTGTTGTCAATTGTCTAAAAAGGCCCTCTGTATCGAGGGTAACCGGTGCGGTGGAATCGACCCTCTTCGCTGGTTGTTGTGCGGTAGGTTGTAAATGTCTAAAAAAGCCCTCTACATCGAGGATAACTGGTGTGGGAGAATCGACCTTCGTCGCTGGTTGTTGTGCAATACGTTGTGAAGATGGGGATTTGGGCCATGCAAATTTGTCAACGTCGACGACATCTCGTTTCACTAGTTTGGCGTCACGTCGTAGTGGCGGTGGAGAAATGCTGGTTTCTGCCTTGCGCTTTGCGACGCGTGCAAGTCGTTCTTCCTCTAGCTTCTTGCGGTCAAGTCCTAGGATACCGAATGCATTTGATGGCGGCGGTGGTGGAAGTACAGTGTCTTTGTCTTTGGTGTCGTTATCCTTGAGTTCTGATTCTTCTGTGAACGACAAGGTGTGACTAGACTTGTCACTTGCAATTCCACTAAATCCATCAACTCGGTCCTTTTCATCTGAATTTTTGAATGGAACAACCTCATCTGGAGCTTTGAAACCACTCATTTCCTGCATAGACAAGGCAATAGCTCGACGAAGATCTTCGTCATCTTCATCGTCTAGGTTAATGACATTATTTGGCGTTTGTGTGTTGGAAGAGCCCACTTTCTGCTCATCATCTGAGTCGGCTGTGAGATCAACAAAATCTTTCTCACGCCTGATGCCTTCATCTCCCATCGAGTCTGCGAGTGCATCTCTAAAAGCTGGGTCTTCATGCCCACTGTGAGCCATGGTGGCAATCTGAAGCTGTTTCGCGAGTTTCAAAGAATGAGTTCTGCGATACTGCAGTATTGGCAAGGTTGGTGTCTTGAGAGAGGTGGTAGATGCAGCTCTGGAAAGAAAGAAAAGGTAACTCGTAGCTGGCACCATGCAGGAGAAAACAATGACCTGTACATGTAATGAACACCAGCAAAAAGAGAAAAGAGGGGCAAGAAGGAGGAGGAAAGTAGGTAAGACTGTTTGACAAGAAACCAAACAGGGGCAAAGCCTGCCTATTCACATCCACCTCACTCTCGCCTGAGTTCCAGGGCGTCGACGTGTATCGCAATCTAAGCTTAGAGAGCTATTCCGGGACCCTCACATACTTGAGAAACAGAGACAGCTATCTTAAAATAATGAATCAGCTCAAAAGCCTAAATTAGGACCGGGGTTTGCAGGTGAAAGAGAGATATGTGAAAGAAAGATGACTGATAGCTTGGAAGCAAGCAAGTAAGTGATCAAAACTGGATTAATGTTGATACTGCACTAGTCCAGACCAGGCTAGCTGCGGCTCATCTCAAAAGGGGTTTAGCGGACCCTCCTTACTTCGATAACTATAAGGCGATAAGCGCCGCAAGCATTGAACGACGTCATATGAAATCACTACATATAAGTCAAGCTGGAACAATCTTGGTGATAATCAAGATTACTGCGTAATAATATCAGGTCTAACAAAAGAAACCCATCTACAATGCCAACAGGACAAAAGAAAAAGCGAGTCGCGGTCATAGGCGCTGGAGCCGCCGGAATGGTCTGTACTACAATTTCATTTCATAAACATAAATACAAGGGCTAAATAGAATATAGTCCTGCGCAGCAACTCTTGCAAAGCATCCCGACAAATTCGACGTAACCGTTTTCGAAGCAGCACAGCACATTGGCGGCCAAGCAACATCCATTGATCTCGACCAGTCCCGATACGGCGCAAGTTGGCTCAATGACGGCGTGCAGGGAGGATCGGCGATTTTCCGACATACATTCAACTTCTTCCGCCAGTATAGGCACGAGCCGCAGGAAGTGAAGTTGCAGGTATCCTTCGGTAAAGGAAAAGATGGCTTTTGGACCAATGTTTTCCCTAGTTCCCTTGTGGATAACCACTCTGCGGAAATCAAGAAATTGGGGAAAGTTCTGAAATGGATCAAGTATACTCTTTTCGTGACGGGAGTTTTGCCTGTCAAAGTCATACTGCGCCTATTTCGGTTCAGCTCTGATTTCAGGAATAAAATGGTCCTGCCCTTGCTAGCTCTGTTTCTGGGGACGGGGAACCAGACCCCCAATGTCCCCAGTGCGTTGCTCGAGCGTCTTTTCGACGATCCGAATATGCGTCTGTGGGATTATGACCCGGATACCCTTCTTCCAAATCTACCGTCAATGTATACGTTTCCGAATTTGGGCAATTTCTACCGTGACTGGACGGATGATTTGTGCTCCAAGGGTGTCAAGTTTAAAATACCATGTGAAGTGGAAATAGTCCAACGAGATGGCAAAAAAGTAGTGCTTAGGACGAAAATAAAGGATCTTCAGGACGGCAGCTCTCATCCATCCAACGTGCCGCAAACACTGCAATCTGCAGTTCAGACAGAAGAGGAGGAATATGACGAACTGGTTTTGTGCACTCAGGCAGAAGATACCATGAAACTTCTCGGTCGACATGCAACATGGAAGGAAAAGATTGTTCTCAAAGGGGTAAAGTATTTCAACGACATCACAATAACACATTCCGACTCCAAATACTTTCAGAGTATCTTCGAAAGCAAATTTCGCGAGGAATTGTGCGCCAAAGCCACTTCACAAGAACGAAAGGACCAATTATCTTTTGCCACAAGCGAGCCGCAACGCCGCAAAGACGGTTGGATTGGATTCCAGCCGATGTATTATACGCATTCATATGCAACGCATCCGGACAAGATAGAAATGGGCTTCGATTGCACTAATTACCAGTACCAATTCCGCGAACATCTCGAAGATGGCAGCTCGCCGCCGGAGCATGATCGTCACGTTTTTCAGACCATTTTCTTGAATGATGTGGAAAAGAATCTCTGGACAATTGGCAGTATCGACGAGGACAAAGTTATATGTCGAAAATGGTGGCGTCAGTGGGGCCATCGTTGGCAACACTATCTCCGCGTGGTTCCTGGGCTGATGTTCATCAACGGTAAAAACCATACCTTGTTCGGCGGTAGTTGGACACTAGTGGTGAGCAGCCTACAAAATGTATGGCTATTTTCAAGCTGACATCTCCAGAACATGCATGAAGTAGCCTGCGTTTCGGGTATTGCTGCCGCGTATCGTCTAGGCGCAACGTATGATGCATTCGATGAGTTTGCCGAGGACTTCTTTGCCAAATACTTGCTTCTCACTCATGGAGTTCGATATAAGTCCGGCAGGTAGTGAAGGATATAAATACCGTGGATTCAAGTATGGCGTATGACTTTGGTTTTCTCAAGGAAAAAATAATGATGCCTTCATTCCTATCCTGTGGCTGGGCCCTCTTCGTTCTCATCACTTCTGACAGACTTCGAGTCTATGTTATGCTCACCAGCAGGCCCCTGGTCAGATAAAGGAAAGCTCAAATACTTCCAGTCCTCAATCTCTTCCGTAATACATCTCAACCTATCGCGAATACTGTCGACAGCATATGATCCTAGTAGTAAACGCAACGGCGGAAACGAGCAGTGCCCTAATTGCCACACTAGCTCAGCAGCTTTAACTGCACTCCCAGGCTGTTTGTCACCGAGCCAAAGAAGCAAACGCCGTGCATGCGCTGCCGGCGATGAGTTTGTCTGGTATGGCTCGCTTGTAGGCTTAATGAAAAAGTGCCCGTATGCAGGCAAATGAGCCGGCGCATTGTCGAACGTGGAAGGACTTAATTTGGTGTCATCGTCGCGCCTTATATGACCCGGTTCAATCAAAGCGACTTTGATATTGAAGCTGTCAACTTCATACAGCATACTCTCCACCAACCCCTCCACGGCGTACTTTGACGCGCAGTAAGGCCCCAATCCAGGCACCCCCAAAGCCCCCGAGATAGAGCTAAATATCAAATATCTCCCCGCTCTTCTTTCGCGGAAATACGGCAGGGAAAGGTGGATAATATTGAGTGTACCCATAAAATTGGTCTCGAATTGGTTGCGGATATCGTAATCGTCTTGATCCTCACAGGCGCCGATGACTCCGTAGCCAGAACAATTTGCAATAATGTCGACGCGGCCAAAGTGTGCAATTGCCCTGTCAATGGCTTCTTTCACCGTCTCACGCGCTCGCACATCGCACAAAAGTCCCAGGCAGTTCTCATTCTCGAATTGCATTCTTTGCATCGACTCGTGGCTGTCCTCGAATGTGCGTCCGACAGCGACTACCAGATCGTTGTGTATGAGGGCGGCTTTTGCGAGGGAGCGGCCCATGTGCCCTGTCGCGCCGAAAATCTATTATTACAAGCACATTTTTAGCATTTTATGGCGACAGAAAGCAGGCAAAGGATATACTTACAAGCCATACCAGCTGCTTGGGAGGGTTGTTCGGGCCCGGAGGATCGGTGGTGGAGGGAAGCTGTACTCTGGGATCCCGGGCAGCGGATGATGGGGACAACGAGTTTATGTATGCAGAAGGGCTTCCAAAGATCTCCATGGCTGGAAAGCTGGATTTAAGAACAAAGAAATGTCGATACAAGAGAGTCAAGGAGAAGATCTTCATTGGTAGTCCTGCTAGAGCCTAGGTGGAATACAGTACTAGCGCCTCCTCCGCATGTGCGGGGCCGCTCGGCCTCCAATTTTCTCTCCCCTTTGGGTTTTGCATACATCTCGTATGTAGATCCGTGAATACAGTACGTACTACCTATATATTTGATGGCGTGGCAATTGTATAATATAATATATATCTACCAACTAGACTATACCGCAGCGATTACTCCAGACAACGCCAACACCTTATTTATTATCAAAAACAGTAATCGAGATCATCGCCCGACTTCCCTTCTTAATCGCCCAGCTGCTGAACTAGGAGCTGATTGGGGCCAACTGCTGACTGCATCGTCGACTTCCTCGAAGAAGGTAGTGCTGTTATGAATGGTGGTTGCGCCTAATACCACCCTGATTCCTGGAGAGCTGGCATTGACTTGGGCAATCAGCTTGGCTTCTTCATATGTCGCTCCGCCTATCATAAAGACAATAATATCCTGTGGCTTGTCCTTTGTATGCCCACCACCTTCCAAAAATGGATATTGCAGTTCTCTGAGCCTGCCCTTGATGAGGTTTTGCAGGGTTGCTTCCAATCGAGGCGAATGCTGAGTGTAGACATTCTCGACTCCTTTCAACCCTTTAAATCGGTCACGAGCACCAGAAAACAAGGAGGCGGATTCAAAAAGATCGGAGAAGCCACCGGCAACGGGAGGGGCTTGCAGAGAATGGTGGTATGCAAGCAGTTTGGAAATGATATTCACTTGATGTTGTGGCACGTTGCCGGCAGCCGAGAGTAGATCAAGTAATACTGGTAATGAGTTATTCGGTTGCTTTTCGTAGCGTATAGCATATAGGGCGACCAAGCGGATTTTATTCTCGGCCGGGACTGTAGGTAGTTGGATTAATTTTTGTATAGACTAGAACACGTCAGTCAAAACCTCTGCTAAAATTGTGATGAAAATACTCACGCGTAAATCATTGGCATGATTGTCGTTACATGCCAGGCTCTGTTCCAATTCACTAACATCCAACAGGTTATCCTCACCAACACGACGACTAAGTTCGCCAACCAGTGTCACATGCTTGCTGACATTGCCCGACAGTTTCCGGAATTCCGGATAATCCTCGACGAATCGCTTCATATCTGCGATTGACTCGATGCTCATATTGCTTTGCGTCTTAGCCTGGTATTGTTCAACATATTCCTTAATATTCCCACCGAGGTCGCCAAAGTTTTGGTACATGTTCTTTTTGTAGAAAGGATCTTGGTCCTGAGACAGCACTATTTCATGAAGTTCCGATCGAATATCAGGCACATCGCGCAAATCAACTCGTCCATTTTGAATGCCAATCAATTCATGTACCATAGCTTGGTAAGTCCATTGTGTGAGAAGAGGTGTGATGGGATCGTCTCGTCGGTCAAGAATTAAAAGGATCGGAGGGGTATCGCTTTTTCGAAAGTTAAATAGCTGCTCTTCTTGGGTAAGCTGATACCGGACTTCGGTGGCCAGCTTCTTGGCTAGAAGACTGTTTTTCTCGTATCTGATTAATGGGTTTTTCTTCAACGCGAGCAACATAGCAATCACGCCCTCGGTCGTCCTTTGTAGCGCGTCGCTATTCCACGCATCGGGGCTGTTGCTCCATATTTTATGTAGGGGAAATCCAAGATTGAGTGAGCACAGATCAGGATTGATCACAATGAAGTCGGCAAACTGCTCCTGGACCACGCGGACGACTTCATGATCATCCGCCTCTGCAAGTCTCTCTAACGACGATTTACGAATGATATTCGTGAAAAAAAGATGGTATTCGCCGTAGTTTGGGTTTCGCAGTTCGTCGATCAGCAATTGTATGGAATCCGGGGACGGGCGTACGAAGCATATACACCGCAAATGCCGCATTTTCTCTCGCGCCTGGTTATCTAATCGATCGACGAGGTAGACTTCATGATTGAGGAGCGCCGACTGGGTGATAGCCGTGGAAACGATGGGAACCTGCAGCTATAGTCAGCGGGAGATCGGGGAAGTGAAATAACGCCGTGTTTGCCCACTGTCTCACTATCAAGAAGTAGAATCTTCATTTTGGCGGACGACGTGCCGGCTGTGGTAGAGTCGCCGACAGTCACCATCCGGGACAGATACCCGGACACGGCTGCGACGACGTCCATGGTTGCTGGACTTGCGATGCGCTGGGAGAGCTTCGAGGGGCAGCAGCGCAAGGTGGACGGTAGAGATAGTAGATACGTAAGACTAGGTACCTAGTCCAGGCTACCCCGTCGTAGTTAAGCCCGCAGTGAGAGGGACTCTGATAGGCCGAACTAGCAATTCTAGTGAATGTGCCTTTTAGTCTGGCGTAAACCTGAACAGTCTCCGGCCCATGTTCGGACTGAGGAGTCGCGGACTGATTGAATGAATAAGATGCGTGATTGTCACGATCCAATGTCCGGTCGGTGTCTGGCACGTGATGGAGCTGATTTGTTGGCCAGTCAGTCGGGGCGGTCACTCAACAAAACAAGCCAGAATAAAAAATTAGCTCCTTCCCTCCGCACCCCATGACGGCATGCTCCTTCTCCCGCTCTTAAACAGCGCCCCATCCTTCATTCCTTCCTGTCTTCGCCTTCTTTTCTGTGCATGAGTGCCATCGCAAGAGCTGTGTAGACCATTGGCTACAACCCCCGCCATGGCCGCGTTGCGCGCTTTTATCGACGCTCGTCAGTAGCTTCCCCAATGGTTCTTTTCCATAACTGACAATCTGTGTATAGCTTTCGTGGGTGTGTCGTCGATCCTGGGAGCCTCCGTTGATGAGGGTATGTGAGACCGGCTTTAAGACGCAATGTGCTGCTGCTAATCATTTCAAATAGTCAAACTCATTGGATCCTTCCTTCTTTCATACCCCTTAGCGGCTATCCTCAAACGAATCCCCGATAGAGATCCGTGGAAAAAGAATGTCTTCATCGTTGTCGTATCTCTGTTCTATATTATTGGGCTATACGAACTCTATGATGGCCTGCGAACCTTGCTCTACAGCTCCGTGGCAACCTATCTCATTGCCTACTATATCGATGGTTCTTTAATGCCGTGGATTGGCTTCACCTTCTTGATGACGCACATGTCTGTCAGCCATATTTACCGACAGATAGCAAATGATTCGTCGCTCGTCGATATCACTGGACCTCAGATGGTGCTTGTTATGAAGCTGTCGGCATTTTGCTGGAATGTGCATGACGGCCGTCTCCCACAGAGTGAACTCTCAGATGCTCAAAAATACGCCGCAATCAAGGAGTTTCCGAGCGTATTAGACTTTGCCGGATACGTTTTATTCTTCCCGTCGTTGTTCGCAGGCCCGGCCTTTGACTATGTTGACTATCGTCGATGGATCGAAACCACGCTATTTGATGTTCCACCGGGCACCGATCCTTCGAAAATCCCGCCAACTCGCAAGAAGAGAAAGATCCCGCGTAGTGGACGCCCAGCAACGGCGAAACTGGTTTTGGGTCTCTTTTGGATCTTAGTCTTTGTGAAACTAGGTTCTCTTTACCCACCCAGTTTCTTTTTGAGCGACGAGTATGAGAAGTTTTCATTCCCACGTCGTATCTGGCAACTGCATATGTTTGGATTCGTGAATCGGCTTAAATATTACGGATCCTGGTCCCTAACTGAAGGTGCTTGTATTCTGTCGGGTCTCGGGTACAACGGATTCGACCCCAAGACAGGCAAGGTCTTTTGGGACCGTCTGGAAAATGTCGATCCTTGGAGCCTAGAGACCGCGCAGAATACTAGAGGATATCTCGAGAGTTGGAACAAGAATACCAATCATTGGCTGCGGAATTACGTTTATTTGCGAGTCACGCCCAAGGGCAAGAAGCCAGGATTCCGGGCAACCCTGGCCACTTTTGTTACCAGTGCTTTCTGGCATGGTTTTTATCCCGGGTACTACCTGTCATTTGTTCTGGCATCGTTCGTTCAGACTGTAGCAAAGAGTATGTTACAATCCACCCTTTCTTTATCTGCCTTTGGTACTAGCTCTCTAATTTGGTATATTTCAGACGTTCGACGCCATGTGCGTCCTTTCTTCCTGAGTCCAGACGGATCTAAGCCGACATCGTCAAAGCGTTACTATGACTTTGCGTCTTGGGTTGTAACTCAATTGACCATGTCGTTTACCGTCGCACCCTTTGTCATTCTGTCCTTCTCTGACACTATTGCGTTATGGGGACATGTGTATTTCTATGGCGTTGTAGGCGTTGCTTCGGCAGTGGCGTTCTTTGCCAGTCCCGCGAAGGGCTACCTCATCGCGCAACAGAAGAAACGCAGTCGTCCAGCATTGGTACGAACAGTCAGCGCAGAGACTCCTGTGCTAGGTCTCCCGAATGATCTAGAGAAGGAAGTCGACGATGCTATTAAGGAGATTTCCGAAGAGATTGAAGAGATGCGCAAGAATGGCTCTAAGGTCTCTATGCCATCGCCTCAGGAACTGCGTGCTTTGGTCGAAGAGAAACTTGGCCAAAAGAAGTAGCCGATAACATGCACGCTACTATCTTCTTTTTCCTTGCTACAAAATATGGCCTGACGCTTTGCTTTTCTGTCTCGGCTAATTCACTACATCATTTTTACTGTGATATCCATATAAACCCTGTTTTCATTCATTATCCAATTCTAATACTCAATCAGTTTGATGGTTATACTTAGATGAGCGATGGGAGGTAGTTACTCTCATAAACCCCGAATCCATACAATCTTCCGATTGCCTGACAGAGAGCTCTTAAATTTCAGATCAGAGAATGACAAACATGTGATAATAGTATAAAATTCATTTTAGATGTCCATTTTCGAAGACATTGAGTACAGGTCACGTGCATAGCGGCGATAAGGTTAATCTTGATAAGAGAGCATAGCTTCAACTTTAACTTCAATTTAATTTCTTTAGAACCCTCTACCTGTCCGCTCCTAGACATTACCCTTTTCTTTTCTTGAATTATCCATAAAATATCAGCCAAATTATTCACGTATAACCACACTCTCGTTGCGCATGCGCAAATTCCCCTCCTTCTCTCAACCATGGGTTGTGCCCAGAGGACCATTACTTTCAAGTTCCAGCAGACATGATTATTGCCATGCCTTCCGGGGGTTAGCAATTGCTTCACATTATTCTCGTTCATGTCACTGCCTTGTTCGACCAGCAGCATCGCGGCAAATACAGACACGGTTGTATCCTTTGTCTAATCGGACACGGAATTATTTTTCGTCGCTGGCTTTCGATGGCGACTCTACGATTTATGCACTCTCCACGGCTCCCGGACGAGCTGCTATAGCTATAGTTAGAGTTTCGGGGCCGGCGTGTTTGCAGGTAGTTCAATATTTACAGCCTTCGGAAAATGTAAGGCATCTAATTCTGATTGATTATTGATTAGATATACCGAGCTTTGAGTCCGCGATCACGAGACCCCAAACCGCGTGTTGCTACGGTTCGAGCATTATACGACCCGACGCAAGATCCATCACCGAATACGCTGCTAGACTCTGGGGCTCTGGTTCTGTACTTCCCCAGTCCTCGGACGGTTACCGGTGAGGATATTCTCGAGCTCCATGTGCATGGCGGTCCGGCGACAGTCAAGGCTGTGCTCACTGCGATTGAGAAATGCAATAGTATCACCACGATAAATAACGGTGGAGGTGGCGACGTGGGCGTACGATATGCCGAACCAGGGGAATTCACGCGACGCGCTTTCATGAACGATCGACTTGATTTGCCGCAAATCGAGGCCCTCGGGGATACCCTTCATGCAGAAACCGAACAGCAAAGACGCCTAGCCGTGCGCGGCTCGAACAACACTCTCTCGCAACGGTATGAGGATTGGCGTCAGCAACTATTATATGCACGAGGCGAGCTAGAGGCGCTGATTGATTTCTCGGAGGATCAGCATTTCGACGAGTCTCCGCAGGAACTCATAGGCTCAGTCGCGGCACAGGTCGATGTGCTCCGACAACAAATCAAATTTCATATCCAAAACGCATCTAAGGGGGAGCTACTTCGGAATGGAATCAAAATTGCTTTGTTGGGCGCACCGAATGCTGGGAAGAGTTCTCTACTCAATCGTGTCGTTGGCAAGGAGGCCGCTATTGTCAGTACTGAGGAAGGGACAACGCGAGATATTGTGGATGTCGGGATTGACCTGGGTGGCTGGTACTGCAAAATCGGGGATATGGCTGGACTGCGATCGCCAGGAAGTAATAATCTGGGCATTGGCGCAGAAAGGATTGGCGTGGTTGAGCTGGAGGGTATACGGCGAGCGAAACAGCGCGCGTTGGAATCTGACGTGGTGGTGGTGGTTTTGGGTATTCAAGAAGGCGATGGAGCACGGCTAGCAGTCGACCCGGAGGTCCTTGAGGCTGTGCGCATGTGTCAGAAGGAAGGGAAAAGTATCGTGGTTGCTATCAACAAATCCGACAGATTGCCAGAGCTGGAGAACCGTAGGGGTGAAGCTGTAAACACTTTGACCAGACATGTCAGCACCTTGTTTGGGGGACTGAGCGAGGACCGCATCTGCTCAATTTCTTGCAAGGAAGCTGAAGGGGCCGGCGGATCACTGAGCTTAAGCCCAGGTCAAAGCATTCCTGGCCCGGGCTTAAGTTTAGAAGACCCTGGTAACATACAGGTATTCTTACGCGGGCTGATTTCTGTGTTTGAAGAAATTGCAAGACCAGAAGGCGCTGCGCAGGGAGACGAGATGATAAAGAATGATTTTTCATATTGGGAAGACTCGCTGGGAGTCACGCATCGACAACAATCTAATCTAAAACAATGTCTGGAACATTTGGAGAGATTTCTAGCAGAAACGAAAACGAACGACAAGAACGCAAAACAAGACGTCTATAATAATGAAACCATCGCTAATCCCAAACCCAATGCCAATACTCAAACCCACGCTTATGCTCACGCTCACGCTCACGAGATGCAAATCCAAGAAAGCCGTCGGGCCATCCAAGCACAAACGCCATCTAATACCGTCTATCAAAGAGAAGAGGAGGAAGAACAATACAAATATAATAATACAGTCATGATCGATGCAGAATCCGACGTGGACATCGTGACAGCCGCCGAAAACCTGCGGTCTGCAGCCGAGAGTTTGGCGCAGATTACCGGACGAGGAGGAGCGGCAGATGTCGAAGACGTTTTAGGTGTTGTTTTTGAAAAGTATGTCGTCATCCGTCGAAACATGTCGAGAGAAGGAAATAAAAGAAATGCTGACTTTTTATAACAGATTTTGTGTCGGAAAATAGTTCGACCCGGTCCAAGAAGAAGAAGAAGCAGTAGCAGCAGCAAACGTCGTCAAGTAGAATACACATTTCACTCGTTATTGTTCGTTGAATCATGGTCGTGAAACATCACCAATCTATTCGTTGGCTTCATCCTGAGGACCGTTGTATCCGCCTCGGCCTTGGAGCATGAAGCGGTAGCCGGACGAAGGCGGTGTTGGGGGGTTGCTGCTGGGAACGTTGTAACCACCGCGACCCATTGTGATTGATGACTGCTTAGTAGATGGATGATTTGTTGGGTTCAGATGAGATTGAGGTTGAGTTTAAGTGAGACTCGTCCAAAATATTATGTCGTGGATCGAAAGGAAGAAAGACGAATGCAAGAACGATGTAGATATAGTACAGTGTAAGAAATTATAAAGTACAATAGAGAAGGTTGATTTGCTTTGTTGTATGTTTGTGAAGATCGAAAGTAAAAAGAGAGTTTGAGCCGGAACAACGAAGCCATATATATATCTCCATCTTCCTACCTAGGTAGTCAATCTATCTATATATAAAATACGTAGGTATAAACAGGTTGTCTTACTTACATAGACACTATGGGTAGGTACGGGTTAGTAACAACGCCAGGCCACCCAAGCCACCAGCCAACCACGAGTTCCACCAGCGCATCTTCAATCTGAGGCAGAAAAAGCGGGCTCCCAGTTTGGAAATTCGCTCGCCGTCTTGAAACGAAACGTCCATGCATGCACATGCACATGCAAAGCGGACCCGGGGAGTATGTACACACACCACCTGAAGAAAGGAATCTACCTAGCTCCATGTGTCACGTCAGGTGTGCCCTGCATACAATGATGATATAACGTACAGAGTATATTACAAGGCAAAAACGGCTGTTTGCTTACTCTATTCTTGGTGTGTATGGGCTGTGTGGGTGGAGACTGGTGAGAAGACTAAAAGTTGAAGCTGAACGTTGGAATTCGTCTTTAAAAATAAATGTCCCGGGTGGGTCTGTACGATACCAGGTAATTACTGTGTATGTATTGTATCCGTAGGTACGGAGTACTTGGCATGGAATATTCCAATTGTTCGTTCACTCCTTCTAGAGGCATATGGAATAGTAATCGAAGGATTTCTAACTAATAATCAGCAATTAGTAATAATCAACAGCGCTCATGTAAGTTGCAACTAGTATATGCGTATATTCCTTGAGGCTTGTGGCTAGTTACTAATTAGTCTACAGCTGACACGGTACGAGGCGCGCCCAAGGCTAACTACACTATAACCTCAAATCCCTCGTACCAGTTATGTACGTAGGATGACTATGTACGTCAAGAAAGCCACACCAGCCAATAACTTGGTCGACTCGCAGCTCAAAACAGCTTTCAGCCACGAACTTTGTCTGGATGTCAGATGAATCGCAACCTTACAAAGCAGGTCAAGTATGTATTAGTAAAAAGAAGCTTCCAGAGTGCCCGAGAGCCAGGAACGAGGAGACCAATCAATACCAAGGACGCAATGACGGATCTAGAAGTGTAACCGAGGAGCTGGGAGCGCTGTGGCGCCACTAGCACCCGTCTGTTTATATTGATATAATAATATATTGTTCTATACCTGGGAAACGAGGATTTGATTGGAATAGAGAGAAGCTGAATCCGACCGAGTGGAAGACTAGGCTTGGTCATATTGATTATTCCAAATAGCTTGATGATGTTGCAGTGCATTGTTACTACCAGATATCTGGGTACCAGATGTGAAGAATCGGGATGCCGATATGGCTTACCCAATAAGACTTCAGATACACCTAGGTACCTTTCAATGCTGTGCCTGGCATAATGTTAAATACATTACTCATATACCTGGTACTGTTAGAAATACACCTTCAAGATGATTGTTACACGCATCGACACAAAACAGGACCGAAACAGCGAAATGAAACGGGATTCTTCATTCGCCGAAATCGCCATCGTTACTACCTAGCCAGCCACTTAACGGCGTGCCTGGCTAGTAAGGCAGACTCGATTTGATTCGACCACCGCCAAGTATACCAAGTCCTTGGGACTGCTACAATGTCTTGACTCTCGCTATGCGTCAAATCCCGTTGGGTAGGGGCGGAATGCAGCCCGGGCACCGTGCAACTATCTAGAATGCTAGGTAGGTCCGGGTACTCATTTGACGGAACGGTAATCGCGCATAGACAGTATATAGTATGTATATACTATATACTATATAGATACTATACATGCTATGCCATGGCCCTTGCATTGTACGACGCAAAAACGAGCACAGGACTCCGGGCAACGTCCGTTTCAGCAGCACGTTCCCGGGCATGTCCCAAAAGGGAAATATTCTAGAAGGAGTGGCTTGCAATGAGTCATGCATCTCTACGTAACTAAGGATTCGACATGTCGAATAATTATCTGATCGATTATTAATTACGAGCAAATGCGAGTTATTTTTACTCGGCATGCGCATCATGCCGTGTGAATGAGTCACCGCTCAGTTGTGGCTGATGTGTAATCAGGAATTCTTGTTACATACTATGCATACAAAGAAGAAGAAAAGAAAAGAAAAAGAGCCTCCATGTCTCGTTTTCGCCACCCATCCTGGGCTATCAGCCCTATGAGTAACTATGAGTGAGTACGTACTATGTCATGACTGGGTTCGGGGCCATGCATGCTTCGAGACACGTTCCTCGTACATGATATGCATGCATGGGGTACGCAGGAAGCCATGGGGGCGGCGCATACAACTCACTACGTATTCTGCCGTGATTTGACGGACTAATCGTAAGTACTAAGTAGTCTCAGGTACTCTGCAGAGCGATGGGAACACAGAAGAACTCGAAATCTTGAATCTCTTGGCCAAGCCAATCAGCGTCATAAGATCAATAGACTCGGGGCGTCTGCACCCAAACAAGTAAATGGGACGAACGTCTTCCGTCTTCTGCTGTCTATCAGTGGGGTCCAAAGTCACCAACTTCTCCAGAGCTAGCCATGCGTACGGGACGGGAAGTCTGAAGACGAAGTAGTACTGCTACGCGACGTGATTGGAGGAACGAAGCCCGAATCTGCACGCGGCATCACATCTGCATGGAGTTAAAAAAAACACGTTACACAGAGACACGTCGTAGAATGTTTCCAGAAGCCTTCTAGAAGGAATGGAAGCGTCTTTGCGCCTAACTAGTAATAGTTATTTGTTCCTGCATGCTCGTATTTCCCATTGCAATCGCAGCTAGTCAGACCCTTCTTTGTCTCGTTGTACGACCTTGAGTGAATCATATAGCGGGTATCACGAGTTCAGCTTACCACTTTTATATATGTTTGAGATTATCATGTCTTGCTTTCATTATATTCTACTCCAATCAAGTACTCAAAGCGACGTTTATCGTTTACTTCTTACTATTTACTCACTTCTACCGTGGTACACAGCACGTATCGTAACAATCAACTACGTAACAAACGTTACCCGTACGTACCACCAGCGGGTACCCGTCCTGCGGTTCTGGCTGGCTCTGGAACGGACCGAAGTAAATTCAAAATTTAAAAATAACTGCCAATCAAATGAGCCCCACCGACTCTATTTCTCTGTACTACAGTAACACGCAAGCCTCAAGGTGACAAGTTTTGACAGTTCATTTAATGCATGCAAGATCAAAGAAAAAAAATCAAGGCACAGAAATTCCTACTGCAGGTAGGTAGCCTATTACCTATGTGTCTAGTTATCCATGTGTGGGGGCCAGCGCGTATGTATGAACTGCGCCAACAAGGGTTCGCATGGATGGTGCATGTGTGTATGGGTATGTAAGCGTATAGTATGTACGTACTTACGTATTCTTTTAAATTCCACGTGGTCAGTCCAACGCTCCATATACATATAATCCATCCTATTATTAACCACGGATGTAGTACGGAGTACGGAGTTATGTATGCGTAGTATATACTCGGTGGATGCCTAATAAATGGCCATCGTTGATTTGGTAGACAGACCGGTTTCGGTCAATTCGATTCATGCAAAGGATATCTTCTAGAAAAGAAAATGAATTAAAAATAAAAATAAAAAATAAGAAGCGAGCTGACAGCGCTGCAGGGGATCATTGTTGCATGCATGATCTGCGTATATGATATTTCGCTGGCTAAGTTTGAAATATGTCCGACATGACAGGAGGTTGTACGTCACCTACCTAGGTACCGCGTATATAGTAGTGACTGCATTGTTTGTCGCCGCTACTACCATCCTTTCTACTAGTTGGTAGTCTATCTAGGTAAAGGATATCACCAAAGTAGAAATGTTTTCCAGTGTTACGTATCATGTATCATCATTATCGTCACCTCGCTTGATTTGATTCACTAGCATGACAACTTTTCATGCCTTGGGCGTTTTCGAGGGAGGGTTGCGTTACTATATCACTCATTTCTGTGCTACTTGGGTTCAGTCAGCTGCGATAATATCTAAGTTGGCCACTGTTTTCGGCATTTATTCATGTAGACGACCGTGTTAGATATCTGAGTTAGAAGTTTGAGTAGGGTAGAATAGAGGAAGCCTTCGGTTAGTTAAAGTGACTAGAGGACGTGCTGACGGACGTAGTTTTAAGCTCGTGGGTCGGAACCTTCTTGTTGACAGGATCAAACTTTCTAAGTTTCCACTAGTACTCCGTACCAGACTTGATACTAGTAAGGCTGAAAAATAGAAAATCATATCATTATGCTCATGCTCATATACAAATTACTTTTAAAAACATTTACTTGCGCTGTCCATAAGCCTTGGTAGCATAGTCACCCTTGTAAACAATCAGATCCTCAGGGCGGTAGTCGTGGCGGCCAGAGAAGTAGCTGTCAAGAATGTTCTTGGTACCCTGGGCATAACGGACCTGAGCATCGATCGAAGTGCCGGACATGTGAGGAACCATGGCGTTACCGCCGCCCCAGGGACCTTCGACGTAACGAAGTGGGTGGTCCTTGGGAGCTGGCTGAGGGAACCACACATCACCACCGTATCCGCGCAAGTGGCCGCTCTTGATAGCCTCGGCGACATCTTCCTTGACAACAATGGCACCACGTGCAGTGTTGACGAGCCATGAGCCCTTCTTCATCTTGGAGATCAGCTCCTTGTTAAACAAGCCCTTGGTCTTCTCGTGGAGAGGGCAGTTGATGGTGACAACATCGCACTGGGACACCAACTCCTCAAGAGTGTCAACACGGCGTGCGCCAATCTCCTTCTCAACCTCGGGCTTAAGGGGTTGGTAGTCAAAGTAGAGAAGCTCCTTGCAGTCAAATGGCTTGAGACGGCGCAGGACACGTTCTCCAATACGACCCACGGCAACGGTGCCGACCACCTTGCCTTCCAAGTCAAATTCGTTCTTAGCAACAGCAGCAACGTCCCAGTCTCCGTTGCGAATTTGGTCGTGTGCGGGAACAAAGTTTCGGACGAGAGTAAGAATGGTCATGACAACGTGCTCGGCGACAGAAACAACGTTTGAGCCGGTAACCTCAGCGACGGTAATACCGCCGTTGGTCTTGTTGGCAGCATTCAGATCGACGTGGTCGGAACCAATACCGGCAGTGACGGCAAGCTTCAGGTTCTTGGCCTTGGCAAGACGCTCTGCGGTCAAGTATCCAGGGTGGAAGCTATTTCATTCATTAGTTTGGCTGTCTCTCTCTGTCTCTCTTTTCGTACGGTGACCTACGGAGTTGTGATGATGACTTCGGCATCAACCAATTCCTTCTCAAAAACAGAGTCAGGACCCTCCTTGTCTGAGGTGGTCACAAGAGTGTGGCCCTGGTCTTCAAGCCACTTGCGAATGCCGAGCTCGTTCTCGGTGGTACCAAGAAGACCGGGCTGCTGTTTGGCATGCTCGCCGCCCTATGAAGAAAGAATGGATTAGCCGTGAGTCTGTTGGCGTCCCGGGGGACACTGTACTTACTTCGTAGAGAACCAACAAGACTTTACCCTGTCGGGCAGCAGTTGAAGTTAGTGTACGGATTCCAGAAAACACAGGCTGAGGAGCCCGCCATGGGCGAGCGGGAGCAGCGAGGAGCGAGGCAGCAGGGCGCCGCAATTGACTGGAAAGGGAGCGGGCAAATACCATGATGAAAAAGTGGTGTGTTTGGTTTAGAGAAATCAAGTGATGGATAGAAAGGGGAGGACAGGAGTATTTATCTGGCCGGCTGAGTTAGCAAGATGCAGAATTGACGTAAATGCAGGGAAGGCGCGATTGACGCATGCGGGGAAGGCAGGACCCATATCCTGTCATATCCAGGTCATGATGCAACACAAACGTACCTCTTTGGCAGAAGATGTGAGAGTGACTGTGATGGTGCTGTGATTGATGATGAGAGAGAAGCTTCGAAAAAGAGCAGGCCTGAGCCCCTTATATATAGACTCCTGGACGACCCCATTCGCAGCGGAGATCCCCAACTGCCGTTGCACGACAACGCGGCATCAGACCACGCTCGAAGCACAAGAACTTGGCAGTGCGGATAAGCCGGCGGTAGGACCCATGAGTAGTATTTCCCTTTGAAGAAACACCATTCATGCCTTTTCTTTCCCCAAGCGGGCAGTCGTGCGTATGATTGGCCGACAGCGCCTGAGGCATCCACCATCTGCCGTCCTCAGCCAATCATGTTGCCTCTCCGTCGTGAGGAGAGCTCCCCCTCACGCTAAGCCAGATACGGAATCAGTAGTGTGAGGGGAAGCAGATGAGGGGAGCCAACCCCGCCTCATACGACTGCGTATGTATCTCTCTTTCAGTGTCTCCGTTTATCGCGCACCTTGGAGAGTCACCGTTTTGCGCTGTTTATTATTGTCGTTGCAACATTGAGGACCCGGGAAGGATTTCTATCGCGGGGAGAAGAGGTACCTTCTCGAAATGGAAGTACTAGTGCTTCCGTACTCCCGTGTGATGGATTCCACCGGCAGGTCAATGCCGAATATTGTTCTATATGACATAAAAATATGTCTTTTTCAAAATTTGGGCTAATAAAAGGGTTAAATCTCACCCGTGATGTAAGATGAAATGTCAAAGACGAAAAGACGAAGGGTGGCGTTAATGGTCAAACCCTTGCGGTTTCAGCGGCATGACTTGTAAACCCTAGCCCTAACCCCTGCCCCTGCCGTCTAACCAAGCTCTCCTCCTTCCGCCACGAAACTCTGGGGATTTCACTTAAATAACATCTTCCCAGGTATTAATTTACCTACTGATAGTCCATCCCGTCGCCTTGTTCGAAGATGCTAGGGCGAAGATGCCTTAAGCATGGCGAGCGACCTTTTTGGGAATCGGCACCTCCTGGATGCGGTCATCCTACATGAACGCCATCGCTCCTTGCGTCCTTCTTCTGAATCTGCGACACTACTCAGACCCAATGCTCCGGGTTATCGAGGCCTGCATTTGCTATTTTGGGTTACAGCTAATCTGATACGCTCGCTTGTGGCCCCAGACATGCAGGCACCACGAGAAGTAAAAGGTTTGCGGTGGCCTGGCCTACTCTTAACTTCAATCTTTCTCTCTCTCGTTTCGTGTTGTTCATCTCTTCTGCAGCCCCGGACGGCTGCAAAGGTTCATCAGCTGGCCTGAACACTCTTTTCTAGAAACGAGTCTCTGGCAGTACTCGAATATTCTTTTAACTTGGTTTCTTTCTGCTATCAATGCCATCACTTGCAGCGGTATAGTCCTCACCAAGACGAATGTCGGTATACATTGAGCCTCCATGATGACACCATCATATCTATATCGGCGAGTTGCGGATTTGGATTATGGAATACACTTTCGAGATGTGCAATCAAATAGCGGGCATCGAGCGAGCACCTCGTCATCGTCGATTCTATTAATTTCTTTCAATATGGCGTCGGCAGCGCTCCTGATAGCTACCATTCTGTTTGACGCATGGAGACTTTCAAGGAAAAACGTCTCGATTCAGGCAGAGTAGGCTAACCAGTCAAGAATTAATGAATACTCAATTGACATTGAGGTAACAGAAAGCGGTGTCGGATCCTTCACTCAATTCGGCCTGGCGAGTTTGTGACTCTGTCGATATCAATAGCCATACTTGTCCAGGGGTTGGTATTCTTGGTGATTCTGTCAGTGGAAATGAACGCTTCAAATTGCGCTGCATTAGGAGAAATATTATTCCCAGGTATGTTGCCTGATTTCTTTTTCCATCAGGGAGCTCACTGAGTCTGACCCGACCGTATAGCACTATGGATAGTAGGCTTTGTCATACTCGTCTTCGGAATCGAAACACTCTACCGAGGATTCCAAAGAGTTAGATTTGCACCGCCCAAAAAGGGAAGGGTTTATATCTGCTGGGCCGCAGCACTGTTCTTGGTTTTGATGTTATGGATCCCGACTCAAGCTCGACGCTCTACACTTGATATGTGTTCTTTAGGGTTACTTTCACTTGCTACGCCTTGGAATGATGTCGCGTTTGGGACTTCGATTGCACTCATCGTGTCTTATATATTGATTGCGTCAATACTAACCACACAACTTTTCCGTACACCTAACGTGGATCCCATGGGAAGAATCGCTGCAAGCCAGATGGTTTACTATCTAGCAATAGCAAGTATTGTCTTTGTATGTGCACGGATCTTTCCTTCATCAAACACTAAGCTGACTATTGTAGATACTGTTCCTACCTTTCTGGGCGAAATGTATTCTGGACATACCCAGGGGGGTAACCTTTATGATGGCCATGATGTCACTTAATGTGATTGGAATCGCCATATCACTCTTCCACTTACTATTCCGCTCATATACGAACAGAATGACTATTCGATACTCAGAGTCATTCATATCTTTACGAGAGTGGAGGTTCTTTGGATCTATGAAAACCGAAATTAAGAAAAAGATCTCATCACCAATTGTAATTCAGCAGGATGAACCACCCTTTTTTGACAGCACACATATCACAACGCCAGGATCCGCCAATACAATGAACATTGATAAATCTTTGCCACCGACACCGACAATCAACAAATATAAAAGCCAAAAAGACGCCAACAGTAAAGGTCACTACTCAATCTTCCCAACAAAGTTCAGTACTCGCCGAGTAAAATATCCAGCTTCAAGCATTTACGAAGACGATGACATCTTTCTTGCACCTCCACGACCTCCATTCGCAGCAGCCCATAACCGGAATTCGTCCGATGTCAGCCATGCAACTGTCCAAATCGGCTTTCGTTTGAGCAACCTTGATCCACCGATCACACCACATGAGCCAACTTCGTCCTCATCATTACTGAGCCCAGGACATTTGTACCCGTCTCAAGCTTCCTGGGCTCAAGATGCCTTGAACCACATGTCTACCACCTCTCTGGATGTCCCTGTTACTCTCCGGTCGCCAGCAGTTATTGAGCAACGCCCGATGGACATTTTCCCACCTTCCAGGCTACGATCAAGCACGATGCCTTCTTATTCAACAAGCCCGGTGCCAATGGGCAATATTCAAATAGATAGCTCACCTTCACCCATCCCCTCACCAGCAGTGTACAGAAAATTAGACGACCTCAAGAAGCTTTTAGATGTAGATCTAAAAGCCGCACAGCAAGCAGCAGCAGCGTCTCAAAACGGGCCATGGCCACTTCGAGATTCGCTGCCTATCCTGTTGCCGCAGAAGACGTATCATCCTGATGAGAACGATCAGGGTTGAAGACATTCATTAGGTATTATTTCGTTTTGTTTTGGATGTTCTTTTTCTTAACGTTGTATACTAAATACATACACACTGTACGTTTTATGACTCTTGGACAATGTCTTCTTATGTCTTGTATTGATGTCAAATGAGTTGTGTAGATCCGTTCATATATTGTCGAAAAATATAATATACTCATCAAACTTTCCAGTGGAGATCTTTTAAAACAATAATATACACAGAAAACCAGCCCCCGTTTTCACTATGCAAGATTCTTACATCCCTCAGGAATATACTAAAAAACAACATTCACAACCCTCCCCCCCGGCACAACAATAACCCTCCTCCTCTTCTCCCAATCATTCTTCTCTCTCAGCCACAACCTCCCTTCGTCCGTCTCCAGAATCTGGTCCACAATCCACTTCTGCTCCTCCGCTTTTGTGTCCGCGTTGCCGCCGCTACTGCTGGCAGTAGATACTAGACGTGGTATGGTCACATTGAAGCGTAGTTTGCCGTTTATTTGGACCCCGACTTGCTGCCCGCCGCGCGATGCGAGTGCATTTGCCTCGGTGGCGGTGAGGAGTGGTGTAGGCCAGGCTGTGTTTGCGATATTTGCGGTGGTAGAAGAATGCAGGATTTCCCATGTCTCGGATGTAAGCGCCGGGGCGATGGGGGATAGGAGACGGAGGAGTGCGGAGAGGCAGGTGTATAAGATTGTGGGGTTTGTTGGCGATGAAGAGAGGAAGGTGTTGGTTAGTTTTGTTAGGTCGGAAATGACCGTGTTCAAGGCGTAGGGGTTCTGCTCAATGCAGTTTGTGACGGAGACAATGGTGCGGTGCGTGGCGAGGAGGACGTCGATGTCAGCGGAGGGCAGGTCGATGAGGTTCGGCAGGGTGAGGACATGCGGTTTGTGCTGTATGTCTTCTGGGGATGGTGTTGGCAATGCGGACTCTGCTGATGAAAGTTTCTGGGTTGCATCAAGCACAAACTTCCATAACCGGCCAAACCACCGCTCAATGCCCACGATCTTGGTCTCGTCCCATTCTAGCACCTCGGCGATTGGCGCTGAGAAGAGAACGTGTGCGCGCGTCGTGTCGGCGCCGTATTTTTCCACGCAGATCATCGGGTCGACGCCGTTGTGTTTGCTCTTGGACATTTTCTCGTATGATATGTTGGGGCGCACGGTGGTGCCTTTGATAAGAGGGTTCTTTTTGTCGGAGAGGTCGACTTCGGATGGCAGCAGGAAGCGTCCTGTTGATGGCTCCGAGTAGGTTATTCCATGCACCATGCCCTGTGATAACAGGGTCTGGAACGGCTCTGCTGCTGTGGATGTAGGATGTGTGTGAGCTAGTTCAGGGAACAGGTCTGTTTGGGCGAGGAACTTGTATATGAATCTAGCATATAGAAGGTGAAGAATAGCATGCTCAACGCCTCCAATGTATATGTCTACAGGACGAGCAACAGAAGGAGAGAAAGGGGCGCTGTCGTTTTTCGGGTCTAGGTATCGCATGAAATACCACGAGGAGTCGACAAAGGTGTCCATAGTATCTGTATCGCGCTTTGCCGGGCCATGACACTGCGGGCATTCGGTATGCAGCCAGTCGTCTGCTGATTCAAGCGGGTTGCCTTTCTGAGCTTTGAACCAGTCGCCTTGGATCTCGGGCAGTTTGACAGGTAATTGATCCGCTGGTACTGGCACTGTGCCACAGCTGGTGCAGTGTATCATGGGGATTGGAGTACCCCAATAACGTTGTCGGCTGATCAGCCAGTCGCGGAGTCTCCATGTCTCTGCCAGTTCGCCGCGGCCGATTTGTTTGAGATCGGTCACGATCTGTTTTGCGGCCTCCTTGGAACTTAGACCTTGGTATTTCCAGCATCTTGCTGTCAAGTAGCCTTCGTTCGTATATGCTTTGGCATCGTGGGCTGGAATATTGGTGTCGGCGGATGCTTCTTGGGCAGTAGGTTCGGGTTGAATGACTATTGGGATATATTCCGGCTGCAGGTTTTCCTTGAAGAAAGCCAAGTCTCTGGCATCATGTCCGGGAACACCCATGACAGCTCCTTCGCCATAACCGCTTAGAACGTAGGGAGCCACAAAGACGGGCAATTCTCTCGAAATTTGAGGACTCTCCTTGTCGATGATTTGCAAGGGATGAGACGCATAAACGTCTTTCAATCGATATCCCGCCTTCGAGTCTGGCGGCAGAGCTGCTGCTTCATCAAGGAAAGCTTTCAGGGCAGTATCTGATTTTGCTGCTTCTTGAACTAGGGGATGATCTAAAGATAGTGCAACGTACTCAACGCCATACAGCGTATCAGGACGGGTCGTAAAAACTTCAACATCTAGCTTGTTACTGTGTTGTGAGGTAACAGCAAACTTGATCTTTGCACCGCTGGATTTTCCCAGCCAGTTTCTTTGCATGGACAGAACACGCTCCGGCCAGCCGCCAGATAACGAATCGAGATCTTTAAGCAGCTCCTCTTTGAACTCAGTTATGCGGAAGAACCATTGCTTCAAATTGAGCTGCTCGACCTTGGCTCCTGACCTCCAGGAAAAGCCATTGGCATCGACCTATTCAGTTAGACAGGTCTGAAAATCATCATCAAGTTAGTGAGAACATACCTGTTCGTTAGCCAAAACCGTCTTATCTACAGGATCGTAGTTGACCAGCGCCTCCGCTTGATATGCAAGTCCCTTTTCATACAGCATCAAAAAAATGCGCTGTGTATGCTTATAGAATTCCGGAGAGCAAGTCATGAACTCCTAGTAAATGTCAGCACTCAATCATTTCAAGCAAAATAGGATAGAGACACACCCTGTCCCAATCAAAGTCAGGCCCAAAACTCCGCAATTGATCCTTCATCCGCTTAATATTCTCAACCGTCCACTTCGACGGCTCAATCCCACGCTCAATAGCCGCATTCTCAGCCGGCAATCCGAACGCATCCCATCCAATTGGGTGAAGGACGTCGTGCCCACGCATTCGATAAAACCGAGCCAGCACGTCGGATATAGTATAAACTCGCAAATGGCCCATGTGCATTGTGCCTGACGGGTAGGGGAACATAGATAGGATATACGATTTGGGTCGCTCGTTATAATTATTCTCCTTTGATCCAATTCCAGAACATCCATCGCCATCATTGGAGCTTGCCAGTTTTTCCCTCTCGGCCTCGGCCCATCGTTCTTGCCATTTCTTGTCCACGGCGCGGAGGTCTAGATACGACGACGATCTGGTGTGGGATGTTGACGCTGGTCTTGAAAGTAGAGGATGCACGCGATTGATCAGGGTCGGCTGTCTTAGATAGCCTCGCAAGCCATGCTTGGCAAGACATCTTCTTGCTGAGAGTATCATGCTTGCGGTAGTCAAGGCAGGCTCCGAGGGTGTTGTTTGGATTGCGAAGTTTTGTCGTTCTTCGAGGTCAAAGCTTAACGCACGATGGTTGTGTTGTCGATCACTTCATATTGATTAATTCGGATCTTTTCTATAGGCGGTATCAGTCACGGAATGCGTGTCACAGATCAATCTTGTTAAAATCGGTGTTCAATTGCGTTCGATAGAGCTGAAGAAGTATGTCTGCTGCTTGGAAGTTGCCGAGCTGCGGCGAAGTTTGATCTCCGGCCCGAAATGGTTAGCGCGGTGTACTTGACTGTAAGTCTGTAACACTGTTTACTGTGCAATTTGAACAAGCATAGCATTCGTTGATTCATTGTAAAATAGACAAGCTTTGTGCTTTATATTACAGTCTATAGTATATACTCATTCATACATATCTACAATCTATAGATTTCCCCATCCATCCCAATGCCACCGCGAAAATGATCCTCAACAACCGTGCCGTTAAAGATTGTCTGCTCAACAAGACCTTCCACATGCTTAGGCTCAACACGTCCATACCATATCCCCTTACCGGCCAGTGGGCTAGGAGCAGAAACGGCCGTGCTTGTGGATGACGAAGTTGACGTCTTGAAATCCGGTGGGATGTATATAATCACATTGCCAGCGTATTTGTGTCCACCGATATGACTGATAGATGCGATATTGGCATGCGTCGGTCCATCAAATGCAGCACCACTAGTGCTAGTATTTTCGTCATTGTTGGTAGTAAATCCTTTCCCGCGCAGCACGCGCTCAAACTCGGCTTGCAGAACAGGCCTCATGATGCCGCAGCGCATATCCCGGCCTCCATGTCCGCAAATCAGGATGGTTGGGGATTGTTTAATATCCAAAGCGTCGGGGAAGTGTGAGAGATATTCTGGAGAGCTCGTCATTGACTCTCTCTGAGCTTCTGGGATGTTTCCATGCGCAGGGTGCAGCTTGCGGGGGAGCAGGTATGCGCGCGCAAATGATTCAAGACTTGCTTGGTTGGTGGTAGCAGATGTCGTAGTGGTAGCGATAGGGATTTTGGGAATATATTTGAATGCAGGAAACAAAAAGGCTGATGCGAATGCAGAAGAAGCGTGCGACGAGGGCTGGAAGGAGGAATTGGCCATCACTAAATTGTTGTATGGCTATATGTCACCACGCTTTTCGTCAGCCCGAATCCACTAAATCCAGTCGCATGCATCTGTTCAATGGCAATAATCAAGCAAGTTGAAAGTACTAACATCAGCGTATTTCCCTCCCCGCCCAAACATCGTCTTCAGCTCGCGCACAAGCGTACCCCAGCTCTCCCCTACACCATCATCCTCAATGCGACTGGTCCAGTCCGTCTGTCCCGTGGATATCAATACCTGCTGCGTATACGGGGCCATTGTCGCGTTAAGTGGCCGCGAATGGTCGATGGGTAGGCCTTCGGGCATAGGCGGGGTTGGGGCGCAATCGCAGGTTGGCTCGGGACATGTTGAAATAGTTGAGAATGGAGGAGGGGGGGGTGTTCGCAATAGCGCTGATGACGATGATAATGAGCGAAAGAATGTGCGTGTCTGCAAGCTCCTCCCATCTCGCAGTTGGCTCTTTAAGAGGGCGGCATGGCGCGGTAAAGCCTGTGTCGCCATTGCTGTCTATAATAGAAATATCATGCGTTCTATTCGATTCCTGCCATAAGTAGTAAAACGAGAAACGAGAAAACAAATATACACAAAAGCAGGTGAGAAGAGTTTGGATGAATAATCTCATTCCTGTAATTCGTGGGCGGAGATAAGTTGCGCTTTCAGGCACTTCGGGCGAACCGGGTCGGAGATAAGATAAGACGTCGGGTTTAGACAACCAAATTGCCGTCAGTTTGTCCACCTGAGTGCCTGGATGGTTATGTTTTGGTGATTGTGGGCAAAATTTGGCGAGAATCATTAAAATATGCAATACAGCCGATAGAGTGGTCAAATCAAATTAGAATTACTGTTTGGTGCCTTTGGCACTGTTTATGCCTGGCTCGGAAGACGGATATATATCTGACTGCCAGGTGGTTGAGATTTAAAACCTTGGAAGACTTCAAATGCGAGTATATCCAACAAAATAGACAAGGATATAGATATCGATAAGCAGACGCGTGTATATTAATATAAATGAACACTTATATAATCATGCAGCATTATGTATTATTGTACAGATCTAAAACGAAGCCAACGCCAAGTTCGACTCGGTCAGCGGCCACAGCAGGTAGTAGAAGCCCACCGCGCCCGCAACCAGGAGTACGTAGTAAGCAACAGTCCAGCTGATGTCCAACTGGCCGCCTGCTACCTGTAGCGTGCTGATATCTATGTCCTCCTTGGATCGTACCTGTGGCGGTCCGATAGGGACACCTGCTTCGACACGCCCCCAAAGCCGAGGTAGCCCGCACCAGTTACAGAAAGTGTGCACGAGGATTACTGCTGGCAGAGAGCCCGTTCTTAGATACAAAAAGGCCGCAAACCAGCCAAACACGGTCGTGTATCCAAACTGAAAAATCGACCGCAGCAGAGCGGCCGCGACTGGAGTGTCCGGGTGCGTCAGTCGGAATTCGTAGAAGTGATGCACATGGGCAATTCCAAAGTAGAGGGGCGACACAAAAACAATCCGCCCTGGAGACATCTTGGCTAGCAGGTGAAGAGAGATGATGACGGAGCGGAAGATGATCTCCTCTGTGATAGGGCCCTGGATTCCATTACTGTCAGTGATTTTATCACCAGCTGGCAAGTTCAAAGACATACAGCGACAAAGTTACGAAAGCCAATCCAGCTCTGAAGCGTCTCGGATAGACCTTCTCCCCGGATCCATGATTTCCAACCGTTCTCTGCGACGCCCCTTTCAAAAAGAGGACCGCTGAACAGGATGGCAGTCAAAAGAAGGCTTTGAATAATTTCTAGTATCCCCAAGGGCCACCAGCCGAGAAGCTTAAAAGCCTCTGGAAGTGATGCCGAGCCGGTCAGAGCCACCATGATCAGAATAAACACGGTGCTGCCGGCGCAGGCCATTGACACGGCCCGCACCCGGCTACGAATCACCGACGGCGCATCTCGACTGAGAGTAGGCGATGGCCGGGTTGTTTTGGAGAGGTAGAATGGCACCACATATGCTAATGTCACAAGGACCTGGCTCTCGAGTCAGCTGGGATGTCACAGCATCAGGGACATTTCTGCTTACAGAGAGCACGGCGGTCGTGTAAATCGACAGCACAGGCGGGGTAGCATCTAGCACGATGCAAGTCAATATATTGTACAGACTCCAGAGTAGTCAAAGAGAGTATAGTTGCGTAAGTGGGGATACACACCGACTTGTTTCGCGTATAGCCTTTTCAGATGGCCAGCGAAGCCGAATGGGGCCATTGTGGATAGACTGATTGCCAGCTGGGCAGATATAATTTTGGACCGGCGTTGCAAGACTCAACTTTCAAGAGTGAAGAGTAGTATTTCTCTGCTCTATCTGCTAGTAGCCTAGTTACGTGATAACACGTAGTCTGATTCGATGTACGACGTGAAATGTTTTATGGATGCAAGCCTGGCGGTGGATACGGCAGACCAAGCTAGTTCAGTTCGTAAGCGCTTCAAACTCCAAAGGAACCATAACCATCATTAGGAAGCCATGATCGTAGCACAAGAGTGCGATACACTGTATGTACAGGAAGATGGTCGTTACTTGTATTCGAGGACGATCACCCAGACAAAGAAGAAAGAGGAAAGAAGCTTGCGCGTTGCCAAGAACTCGCCGCCAAGACCGGCTTCTATAATTATCTCTGTGCCTGACCCATCTTTTGTCTACGTCGTCTGTAGTATGCATGTACAGTAGTACTGCAGACATCTATTCTTGAAAATAAGCAAATAATATTCCCATACATTCACAGTTTTATATTTTCATGTCTGTTTCATACTCGACAAGTTGAGACAGAAACCCGTCCATCTGATTGGCTGAAAACGGCGCGGCTGATTGGCTGACACAAAACCGTTATTGCAACGCGCGCCTTTCCCAAAACGGCAATATTGATACAGATGAAACGCGTCGACGTGGACGGTGGCACGGTCTCGCTTTATTTTATTTTTTCTTAATTTTCGTCTTTTAATTTGCGAATCCTGCGTGTTCGTGGCCGCTGATAGGCTGCATGCACGCTTAGTCCGTATTTGGATTTTGCACACTGCTCGTGCGCTCGCGCCTCAGGCGCCAACTGTTGATACATAGGATGAGTTTTTATTTTTAACGGTTCACTACGGAGTACCCGTATGATTGTTTTGATGTTTACTCGATGATCTCCACGGAGTGACGGACAGCGCATATTCATACGATAATCATAATAATCGTGTCTCAGACTGGAGTCAATGTTAGATCCTAAATAGGGAAACAACGTGACCTGCAGCCACTGCTCCTTCCCAAAACACCGCACCTGCCAAACTAGCAAGTAAGCTCTTCCCTTCCCTTCCTCTTCCTCCCTCTCCTCCCTCTCCTCCCTCTCCTCTTCCTTCTCTCCAATTCTTCTCCAATTCAGAACGAGAACTCACCTCCATTATGTGTATTATTCAATAATACTCGTAATCATCCAATCCACCGTCTCACTCGAAGCGGGCCCTGCAGTCACTCTGCAGCCAACAGCCAGACTACTGCAGGCCCATCGGCCGCCAATTGGCCCGGCGAGAGAATGGCTGCAGGAACGCCTCATATTGCTTTTTAAGCGCTGCAAAGGATTCTGTGCTAACGCTGGCTTAGTTCCGGCCTTTCCTGTTCCTGGCGATCGCTCACACCGCACAATTGGCATTCCAGTCCACCCTCGCTGCAGCGCAACCCCATTCCACAGCGAGGAGCCTTTCCCCCTTGAGTCGGGCAGGCCTCGATTTCGAACGTGCAGCTTAAGTCCCGATTTTATCCTCCTGCGACGCTACGTGCACTGCCTGCAGCTCCGTGCCCAGCGCTTCCGGGCTCTCTCCCCCTGCAGGGCTGTCTGTTTTGTTTCTCTTCCTCTTCCTCTTTCTACTCCATCGTCCTTGTGTTTTTCGTCGTTGTTTGCCAGTCGTTCCCTCTCGTTCTATTGCTTTTCTAACTCCATTCGTGTCGCTCTTTACGCACCCCTTTATTCGCTTCTTACGATTTATTGATATGATATACGTAGTAATGTTTTAATATTTGTTGTACTGAACTACTTCTATACTACGATCGCTATTTCTATCCACACCCCACACTCGTTATCACCATTATCACCATTATCGATATCGCCTCCTAGCATTCCGGAAGCAGTCAGACATTGTTGTTGTTGTTTTTATTGATTGTTTTGTTCCATGCTTCGATAATATACGACCTAATACTGTTATATACGCTCTTTCGGGTCACGACTAGACATTCCTGACGACATTGCACGCTTGTGCTTATGATTTGTTTACAGCATTGCGATTGCTTACGATATTACTATTGAATCTTCCATACAGCTTATACAGCTTACCGCATATTTACACAACTAATGACACCACATCAGCATGTCACACCGGCCGTCCTCCAGTAGGTCTCCAAGACGGAGACCGCTCCATGAACGCACTCCATCACAGACAAACGAGCGCTCACCAGGCCGACTGGGAAAAAGAAGAGAAGAGATTGATTTCTACACAACCACGCCATATCCAACTAAGCCCGCCCAGGTCTTCCTCCCGCATCCCGGTATTGGTCAAGACTATGCGCTTCACGGCGCTTACGGGGTTTCAAATGTGTCTCTAGTGTCAACTGAAACCGACCACACAGCAACAGGGCCAATCGGCGGGCACAGGGACCCCGATGTCAGTATCACCAGTAACAATTGGGAGTTTTCGTCATCGCTCGATCTGGGTCACTCGTCTCAAGTCTGGGATAACGACCCCCAGTCTAGTCAATCGTCGTTCCCCACCCCATTACTGCCTTCAGACGATACCAATATTGATAACGATGATGACGACGCCCATACTGCCAAGTTTGGAATCCAGGAGCCAGTTGAAACACAACAGGATCATGAAATTTACCACAACACACTTGCCGATGAAATTAGCTCTCTTGGGGAAGAAGAAGTTGACGACATTAATAGTGATGAGGACGATGTGATCGTGTTACCGCCACCCCCTAGAGCTTCCATAAAATCTGTGCTACCCGGAAGCTCATCGCCAAGGAACGAGCCCATTGAAGACTTTCCGTCTTCTGAGTCCGATAATTTTGTCACGTATGACCACACGTCAAGCCCTAATGTAGTACCGATTGGTGCACCATCAAGTCCGAACTTTGTGGCTCTAGGAAGTTCTAGCCCCAACGTGGTTGCGTTTGGAAGTTCGTCACCAGCTATAGGAGGACTTAATAACCGATCCGACTCTACTGCATCTTCTTCCAATTCTTTGGGCACAGTGATCCACAATACATACAATGCAACGGGCTGGCCAGGTCCCTTGTCAGATGGTGTCACTTCACAACCGGCATCATTCACCTCTAGCCCCCCAGAGCAGCTTCTCCGGGGATACCAGTCGGCTTCATCTTTAGCACTTTCCGGCGGAGAAACCAACCTGTCGCGATCACGGACCACGTCTACAGGAAGTGGTCGGTCCGAAAGCGAAATCTCGACCGACACAGCGTTGGTTCAGTATCCACAGATCCGCGTGCCTTCTTATGCAAGCTATGCCGAATCCTCCAGTCAAACATCTCAAGTACGACGGCCAGTGCGAACCTTGTCGGACAGATCTGCACGTTGGAACCCGACGCTTTCGATGGTCCGTTCCAATTCAGTTTCAAGCGTGTCCGTCAGCAGCATGGTTGAGAGCATAGAAAGAAAGCAGGGGTTAGGGCTGATGACTACCAGCAAATCTGCATCCACAATTTGGCCTGTTGAGGAAAACGACGAACATCTTGACAGCCTGTCAAAGCTGCCGCGGTCAACTCTACGACATATCCCCTCGTCTTTAATCGGCAGCACAGAGTCACGTCCTGGGTCTAGTTCCAGTAACAACGGCTTTCTGAATATGCTCCCCAACTGGGTGCGACTCTACTACCACAGCAACGGCCAACTTGTGCAGACTGCGGCTCTGTCTATTTTCGAAACTAGTCGGCCTTCGACCGCAGCGTCTCGACCAGCGTCTCCTCATCGCTATGTTAGCCACAATCCAATCAACTTGTCTCGCCCACGGACTCGGGCTTATGAAGAGAGAGCAGCACCACGCATTCCCCGACTCATTGCAGACCACCCTGCTGATCCTCGAAGTCACTGGAGACCTACAGAGCAAGAACAACAGCAGCAGCAGCAGCAGCAGCAGCAGCAGCAAGAGCAACAACAACAACAACAAGACGAGGCACCTGTTGCCGAACCCTCTGTCCGCCGCCCCGTTGCCAAGGCATCATCACCACACCTCCACCCAGACAAAAGCCACCCAAACCCTCGATACACCTGGACCGCACCATCACTAGACTCGCGCCTCGAGCCTATCATGGGACGACGCAATGTCCAGAAATACGCTTTCTGCCTCGGCTTCGTGTTTCCCTTTGCCTGGTTTATTGCTGCCTTTCTCCCTCTTCCGCCTCAACCAACTGCTCTCGATGACGAGCAGATGGTCGCTCAACCTGGGGCCGAGTATCGTATAGAAGAGTACGAAAGGAAGCGCTATCACAGTGCTCGATGGTGGAGGAATGTGAACCGCGTCATGATTTCGGTTGGCGCTGTAATCATTGCAATTATTGTTCGTTTCCATTTTCTAATCTATAACCAACTGAACTAACCTCTGGACAGATCACTCTAGCTGTCATCGGCACAACCGTGGGCTTCTAATTTACCACAGACCGACTATAAAACACTCTCTTCAATCTTCAACCCCCTCGTTTCGCCAATCAGAAAAGAATATATATAACGACAAACTCATTATACATTTCCGGACATTTCACATTTCATTTCGAATTTCGATTTACATAAAACACCAAAGAATCGACCCGATGACATCGGCTTTCTTAACGCTTCACTTCTCTGTATGACTTGAACGACATTTTTCACGTGTAGATACGACAGACGCAGACCCTCGCTCATCGTGATGTTTATATTTTTTCTTTTGACATTTATTTCACATTTTGATTTGCATTTTCTGTGACTTGACTTGACTTTTTGCGAAAGCAACATCTATCCTTCTCTTGTCCTTTTTTCTTTCAAAGACTTTTTGGAGTCTACCACATACTTCTTCTTTTCTTATTATTTACTTCTATTTCTACCATTGTATTGGTATATCTGTCTATTGCATAGCATCGATTGATCAATCTTATACATTTCATTCACTTGCCTTAATACTGGCTACAAATCCCTATATATAAGCAGAAATAGTCCAACCCAACAACTTGATTGAAATTCAATACCAGAAAAAACCGCTACTAACTCCATATGCAATTGATCAATTGATTCATCCAACGACAACCCTCAATCAATCAGAAAGGTGAAAAAGGTAGAAGTAACATACATAACATACATTGCTATCAATGATGTGATGGTAAAAAAGATAAAATAAATGACATAGAGTTAACATAACAATCGCTCCCCCCCTTCTCTAGTTCAGTGAACCGCACGGAAAATAAGGTTGATGTACAGGAAGAAGGGTTTGGAATGGGGGGGGATGAACAAGTCGTAATCATCTCAGGGTGATTTGATTAATGGACAGACGCCTAGACATGGAAGTTGTTATTATATTATTCTATTAGTCGGAGATTTCAACGGGTCTGTCGGGTGATGATCCTTCTTCGGGGGGATCGTGTTGTTCTTGTTTTTCGTCTTGGGGTTGGTCTTCGGGTGATTCGGATACTATTATGGCTGGTGTAGTGGTGGTAGTGGTAGTAGATTCAGTGCCGTCGGTTTCTTGTTCAGGGACGGCAGACTCTCTCACTGATGGTAGAGAGCCGTCTGCACTATCCTTGCTGCCATTCGCTGTATTGCGAGACCGCATGCGTAATCGGCGCGCTCGTCGTTCGTCTTCGGCGCTTTCTCTGCGCCTTCGCGCGCGCTCCTCGTCTGTGTCTGTGTTGCTGCGTAGGCCTTGCAGGAGATTGGCTGCTCGGTCGGCGATGTCTTCGCCCTCGGAGACTTGCGGTGATTCCTGACCGTTGGCGCCGGCGTCCTGGGGCGCGAGATGGTCGCCGGTGTCGTTGCTGACGATGGTTGATTCACCTTCGCCTTCGCCATCGGCTTCTGCACCCATACCTTGCATGTTGGGCATGCGTTGTCCGGAGGCAACTCTTACTTGGTGTCTTTCCTTCAGCCGTGCGCGTCGGCGTCTATCGCGCTGGTCTCGAGCTTGAGGGGCCGCTGCGCGTAGCTTCTCTAGTAACGAGTCCATTGCACCGCTCGATGTCGGTGAGATGGGGCTGTCGGTACCAACGCCATTAGCCATTGTCGCGGGATTGACCCGTTTGCGGGCTAATGAGCTTTCCAATCGTCTCCTGTTCTCTTCCAATGCAATGTTCTTCTCTTTGGATTTCTATAAATTTATTAGCAACGATACATAAAACCAAACTGAGGAGTTAAACTTACCCTCCACTCTTGCAAGAACGAAGCAAGCTTGCTGAAAAAGTCGCGTCGTGAGTTCTCATCCGTGTTGTCTTCACCGTAAAATGTCATGATGTCGTCAAACGTCTTGGCCAGGTCATCGAGTAAGATTTGCATCTGCTCGGCCTTCCGCCTTGCTTCTTTCATGTTCCGTTGCACCACTTGGCTGACTCTATCCTGAGGATGGAATTTCTTCGGATCGCTCAGGTTGCCCGAGTCAAGACTCGATTGCACGTTCTTAATCGTACCGATGTACTTGACGGCATCTTGTCGAAGAAGGTCAATATTGAGTTTGTGGATGTTAGCCACGCCTCCAATTTCATCCTGGAATCCTTCCCATTCTGGGTATTGAATGCGCACGATACGCTCCACTAGATCTGCAAATGTCGTCTCGTTCTTGTCATCTTTGACCATACCTAAACGTGCGAGGGAGCCAAGTTTGAATCCCTGCGCTTGCTTATTGGCGTCGTTCATAAAGTTACCGATATCTAGAATCAAACCCAAGACATTCATGAGCGATACTGAGTCACGAAGAGAATCGCAGACTTTGGACACTTCCTGGATCTTGGCTGTGATAAGATCGTAGTCGGTTTCGTAAGTCCGCGTCAACGCCAAAGCGCGCATCCTGGACTTCCAATAATGATTAAGTTCAAAAGCTGTCTGCAAATAAATTTGATCCTCTCGAGTGAGCTCATTGATATCTTGCTCCCTCTCAGATGATGCCGCATCTTGGACTGTCCAGTCTTTGCTGTACGGTGCCATGAGTTTGGAGGTGTTTTCCGGGACAGTGCAAAGATCGTCACGCTGTAGAAAGTCCATGATGACATCGCTCTCCAAAATTTCCTTGTCACAATGGATAATCATACGCACTAACTCGTCCACAGGTGTCTGTGAGACTTTGGCCAAGGCGACCTGGAAGGTCTTTGATAGTTCGTTGGAGATGATTTGCTTTTTGTCTTTGCGAATCTTGGCTGAAGTTCCGCCACCTAGAATCTTGGTCTCTTTGGCCATGAACAAACGCTCCACTTCGTCGAGAACACCTTTCTTCGCCAGTTCGGTGTACTTTTCCTCCTTGGCTTCATTTGTTGGAGCGTGACTAGCCCAGACTGTGACTTGAGGAGTATCGATCTTATCCCAATGGAGAGCCTTGAGCTTCTTCTTAGGTCTGATTGAAGGCATGGAAACGGCTGGCGCATATTGGTTTTGCGCAGACATATAGTTTGCTCGCCAAGCGCCAGGTACAGGAGCACCGGGAGGTCCAGGAGGAGGCGGTGGAATACCAGGAGACATAGGAGGTGGAGGTGGAGGCGGAGGTACCATTCCACTGAAGCCTGGAGGAGGGGGAGGGGGCGGCGGCGGAGGAATACCACCAGCAGACAACGAAGGCGGCGGCGGAGGTGGTGGAGGTGGTGGAGGGGGGATACCACCAGCCGACAATGAAGGAGGGGGAGGGGGAGGAGGCGGAGGAATAGTAAACATTGGAGGCGGCGGTGGAGGCGGAGGGGGTGGTATAGCAGTAGGGACTTCATCTTTGACTTCATCCGTAGCGTCATCCATAACTTCATCTTCGACTTCAGCGTCCTTTTCAGGAACCGGGGGCTTTTCTTCAGCCTGCAAGCCTTCGCCTTCCTCATCTGAATCATACTTGCGAACCTTGGCGGCAATTTCTCCCAATAGACCGGTAGCTTGCACTGGATCCATACGCGGACGTCCATATCCTTCAAGAGTGATCTTTTCGGTGGTTGCTTCTTCTTCTTTTTCGGTCACTTCTGGCAGGTGTTCCGCCTGGTCGGCTGAAGGTACCTTCTTGCGCGTGACCGATCCGAAGGTGCTGTTGGTTAGGGTTTGGCGGGTCTTCTTTTCGAATTCTTCTTGCACACCAGTGCCGTCCATCTGTTCCCGAAGCTCGCGCAGACGATCCGATGGGCCATCTTGGTTCCAGACCTTGCCCTCAAGCTTGAATTGAGTCTTTGTCCGCTCAAGCTGGCGTTCAAGCCGCTCAAGCAACCTCTCGCGATCTAGGATGCCTCTCATCTGAGTTGGATCGGTCTCTCCCAGTTTCATTTCAGCTTGTTTCTTTGCATTGGAAGCAGCAATGTCCTGTGCATCTCGAAGCATGAGGTACAACTCTCGCGTCTCCAACTCGTTCCTCTGTAGTTCCTGTGCTCGGAGACGGTGAACATCGTTAAGCTCAGATTTGAGAGACTCATTTTGACGACGCTGTAGTTCAAGAACACTGGTCTGCTCCTCAATTTGCTTGTGCAATTTCTTAACTAATCCATCGGCTCCAAGTTCGATTTGCGCTTTCATTTCGTCTCGCTCGGCAATGGCTGCTTCTGCCACTTGGCGAGCTTCCAAAGATTCGTCATAGGCATGTCTGGCTTCGGCGTCTGTATGCAACTTATCCAACAGATTTTGTACCGTAAAATTTAGGCCTTGACGGAGGTCTAGGTCTGGTAGCCTACGATCCATAGCAACATAGCTCAACATTGCTTCAACCAGTTGAAACATACGCAATCCATCTTCCCCAGAGTTCTCACGTATGAGAAGCATATGCTGCATTGCAGAAAGGAAGTAATCCGCAGCCCGAGTACCGTTTAGTTTCGAGTTGATGGCATCTGTGATCTGGAGTGGATCGGCCATATCTTTCACCTCACCTTCCACACTATCCTTGGTGCTGCTACCCTCGCGCTGCAGGAGGTCTTCATAGTCGATGGCCTCATTTTCCCGGAAACGTTCAACCTGCTTGTCGATCACCTCATATTGAAACCCTTCCATCTTCGTAAGCAAGCGCTTGATACCAGTAGATATAAACTGGGCGCGGATGTGACATCGTAATTGCAAATCATCTTGCGACGCATCCACGAGCATATTGATCAGAAACATCGTCGCAACAGCATATTCCATAAGCTGGTTCTCCATGCCTACACCTCCGCTGCGATACTCTTCACTTGCACCGACAAGACTGCCCATCTTGCCTCGGCCGTCGATAGTAACCTCAACAATGCGCATCCAGGCATCAAACCGGCCCGTTTCCCCTTGGGTGTTTTTGACATGATCCATCGCTTGTAATACCCTCTGATGCCCTTGGCCATCCGCCCAGTGGCACAGGAAGGTGAGAACCTCACTGACCAACCTCCGGGTTTGTAATCGAGGTGAAAGCAGCGAGCTGACCAGAGCAACAAGGACTTGCTGGTGAGCAAGAGCATCGTCGGCGCCATACTTGTTGTTCATCAAAGCTTTCAAGCATTTCGCAATATCATATTCACGTTCGAGATCCTTGTCGGCAGATGACACCACGGGGCCAGGACCGCCTGTTTTGCGACGATTTATTTTCATCAACACATTTGTCAGGGCGACCTGACCTTGTGCTTCAACAAAGGCTTTGACCCAGCTGTTGATTGTTAGCATAAAATCTGTAAACGCGAAGAAAGAAGACTCACCTAATAGGCTGTGTTCGCAGACTGACACTCAAACTTGCCAGTTGTTTCGACGTAATTGTATCATCCATAACTTTCTTCACATACCACTCCGGACTGCCCTCCTCATCAGCCCGGCCGATGACATTATGGGGGCTGATATCATAGCCATGTGTCAATCGGGAGTTATGGCGACGCTTTTGTTCTCCCTGAAGCTCCGTCAATCGATCTTGATGCACCAGTGTCCATTTTTTGGAAGCTGGATATGCGAGCATCTGTCTTTTGGCCTGCTCTGGCAAATTTTGCCAGCCCCGCTTCTGCATCAGCTCCAAGAATAGCTGGTCGACCATCCGATCATCCTTTGGCCGTGATAAATAATCCCCCGATGCAACCTGTGTGACTGACGGGGTAGGCGCGACATGTGAAGATGATGGCCATTGCCCCTGAGCATTCGAGTAGCGGCCCGAGCCGGAGCTGCTTGGATATATGGTGTTTCGATCGCCGCCGGAATAGGAGGTAGTGAGAGTGCGGGAGGAATTGCTGTCGGAAAAGTACGAGGCTCGCGTGGCAGACGATGATTGGGAAGAGTGAATGCTGGTCTGGTCGAGTGAAGTTCTCGAGTTGGATGACGAATCGCCAGAAGCGTAACTAAAACCAGTATTTGCTGCCGAGCTGCCTGGTCTCCCCCATTGTTGATACCTTGTGCCGCGATCCCCCGTGGAACTGCCCGTCATTGTGAGATTGGAGGCGTGCGGAGGCGGCCGAGGACCGTTGATCTGGGAGGCAATGGAGTTATGCGACGCTGTAGATTTAGAATCCCAGGCTGGATACTGATGAAAGTCGGCGCCGGTCTTGCCGAGGTGGTTAGGCGATGGCTCTCGGCGGGCGTTGGAGTCTTGCTTGGGAAGGTAGTCGACAGAGATAGGGGTTCGTGCATCCGAGGGCATGCTATCAAAGGGGATAGAAGTGATTATGCCGGCGTTCGAATTGAGAGCAGCGGCGGCGGCAGCATTGGTTTCGTCGGCGTCGAACGAGCCGATGGAGCCTCTGGTCGAATACCGCGAACTGCGTGAACCAGTTAGACTGCCAGAGAGTGACTGTGTCTCTGCGTTTATCGAAGCCGCATAGCCGTCGGAGCGGTCATCGGCTTGCCTGTCCTTGTACAATTTTCTGCCGAAGAAAGATTTGCTGGCGGTGCTCTGTCTCGGTTTGTCGGGCACGGGTGCTGTGGTGGGCATTTTGTTAGCGGCGGATGCTTAGAAGACAGCATGGGGCGTGTAATAAGATGGCGCCCTGGTCCCTCTACTATCGCATTCGAGAGCACCGGCGGCAGGCGGACGGCGGTGTGTGTCGAGAAGAGAGAAAGGAAGCCTTTGCGAATAGATGGCGATGAAGGCTGCTGTGGTGTTTGCTTGTCATCGATCAACAAGTCAGGTCAACAACTGATCCGTCACTATTTACTCCGTGGTTCCTTGCCAACTGGGTTAGTTCCTTGGACAGCACTAGTGGACCTGGTGGACCAGGACGCTGACAGTGGAGGTCGACCGTAGTTCGCAGTGCAGTGTACGTACTGCCACGGCGTCGCAGTATCAGGGCGCGAGGCAAGACGAGCTGATGCAGGCCGCGACTGGCGTTCTGAGATGAGGCCGCGAGAGAGACCTGGCATGGAGGAAGGAAGAAGCCGAAAGGCGCTCGTTGATTGATTCCGTCAGTGCGACGCTGCACTCCCGCCCGCCTTCTTTCGGGTTTAGCTCGCGCTGGCGCTCGGCCAATCAGAGTGCGCCTGGCGAGCTTGCTCAGGGGCCGCTGGGCCAAGGCAGCCAATCAGAGCGCGCGGATAACCTGGGGATGTTCTAAGCGCTTCGTGCGAACCACAGATGTTTTGCATTTCGAGATTCTGTTCGTTTACTTTTAGACTCTTTAGTACGTATATTAGTATTAGTTATATCATAGTACATACTCCGTATAGACTTAATAATTTAGTGTTTACTATTTAGTACATATTTTCTGTGATGCTCGTAGCCGCTTCAGGAAGGCGGTAGGTCCATTGCGTACGCGCGGAACGCCAAGCCCAACTGGTCTCATCGACTTGCGTAACTATCGCAGGCCATTATTTGTTCTCTTTCAAGTCTCAGGCTTTGTCCCTTTCTTGATAGAAAGGAGCAGCTTGATCACGACAATGCACTGAGTGCGCAACTCCAAACCACCCGAACCCGGTAGTATATAGCAATACCTGAGGAGGAAGAGTAGACCATCCGCAACCATGGGTTCGTCGCTGGATATGGTCAAGGCATGTTATATCTTTCCATTTTTTGTATCTGCCTACTAACATTATCGCAGACCCTTCTCATCCCCGCCCTCATCTCCCTAAGCATATACCTCCTCTTCGGCTACCTCATCATACCCTTCTTCCGCCGCTACCGACAGCGCTACTCGCAATACCTGCCCGTGGACCGCATATCAGCGCACACCCTACCGCTGCGCGAGCGCATCGGCGACGCAGTCATGCACTTCTTCCTGCCATCGACATGGCGCCTACGAAGACGCCAAGTCGTCGTTGCAGCGGACGGCGACGAGTCGCCTCGTAGTAACCACCAGCGCGACAATTCCGATTCTATAAGCATATTTGACGAGGAAGGCGAGAACATGGCGGATATGAATTTCATGTCGTCGGCGAGAAGAGAGGCGCTGGAGACGAGGCGGAGTACGAGTGATGCGCAGGTGAGGCTGGGGCGGGATCTGGAAGAGGGGTTTATGGATGATAGTGACGAGGAGGAGGAGCTGGTGGATCATGATGGGAGGGGGCGGTGATTGCATTCCATTCCGTCCCGTTCTGTGATGTATTTACGTTTGTATAGTGACGAATATATTCTTCTTTATTGTTCAATTCTACAATATGTTCTAGTAGAATGGATGGATCAAGTTGATTGATGAATAGAACCCGAACAGGATACCTAAGGAAACCCAGACTTTTTCCCTCTGTTGATATAGATATAGATATGTACATTCATGCACATTCAATGTCTGCCATTCAGTCATGTTTACAAGTTTGTCAAAAAGTTACAGTCCCATCCAACGCGCCAAACGGATGATGATGATGATGATGATGCTGTTGTTGACCCGATACGTAAAAGCCTAGATGCTGCTGCTGCTGAAGATCAATCGGGCGGTCATGTGGTGTGATAAAATAGGGATATTGGGCTGTATACCATATTCGTTAGCGGTCTTACTTCATATGCATAAGGACGAGTAGTTCATACCGTTCATAAGCAAGGCGCTCTGATCATACTGGTGCTCTAGCCCTAAAGGATGCGGCTGCAAATCATCTAGTTGCGAGAGACCCGTGCATGTGCTGCTGCAAGAGCTGTATGGTGTCGTAGGTAGCGCGGGACTGAACAGTGCTTCTTCGAGGGGTAGCTCCCAATAGGAATACGACGATGATGGCGGTGCTGATACGGATTGTTTGCTGAGGTCGAGTTGCTGCTGCTGCTGTTGATATTGTTGATGTTGACTATGATCGTTTATGTGCGAGGCTTCAAGAGACGCATCGATGACATGCTGATGGACCAGACCTATTCTCACTGCCGGTGGCGATGCCGATGAAGACGACGGCGATGGTAACGAAGCAAGCTGTTTTGACTGTATTTGCTCTGGCTCTGTTTTGACTACCGGCGATGTTGGAGTCTTGTACTCCCTCTTTCTCTTCCGGGTTAGCTGTCTATGCCTGTAGTAGGCCAGTCAGCTCTACATCCAAGAAGTATGAAGTATACGAGAATGGAGGCAACACACCTATTCTTTGCATCCAACCCTGTCCGGCCCGGGAAATAGGCATCGACAATCTGCTTCCAGGCCCGTCCGTATTCGCCGATGGCAATAAGAAGGAGGCGATCTTCCTCACGCGTCCAGGGGCTGCGATCGATACCGGGGTCTAGCACATCGTTCCACCGCTTGAAGCATTCTATACGAAGTCAGTCGCTGACACACATAAAGACAGAAGGAGACTTACGATCCCCATTCCTAGTTCCCACTACTTGTGCAACCCGAGACCAGCTGACAGTTCGTGTTAGTCGGCGACCAGGCAGATAAGTGGATAGAGTAGTTACTCACTGTGTACCGTAGCGATGGATGCCCATTTTCAGCAGCTCGTCTTCGGTCTGGGACCACGGTCCCAGGTTCATGCTCGCAGAGACACGGTAGTGCCATCGCTTGCGACAGTCCTTGTTGTTTCGGCCGGGGAGGTACGAGGCGATGACACGCCAGTCGACTTTGTCTTTTTCTACAATACTTGTCAGTAGTAAGTACTTGGGCTTGTTGAGAGAACTTACCACAAGTTTCGACGAGTCTCCGGAGGGTATTGTCCTCCTCTGCGCTCCACAGGTTGCGAGATCGGTTCATATTGGCTTTTGGCATGTGTTTAATTATTGTCAAGATAGAATTAGAATTTAGAAGGGGACTGAGGCATAGAGTATCGAGGTTAGAGTGGCTAGGTGGATAGGTGGATAGGTGGATGCCAGCCTTACGAAGTGCAAAGAGGCTTGGAATTAAAATTAAATTAAAGTCAGAATAAATCAAAGTTCTATCCATTTATATATTAAACAAATAAATATATCTATTCTAAGATTCGCCTCCAAGGCTGGCTGGCACGGGCATGCCGAAGCGTCAAGACAAGGCCCAATCGACGCATGAGCCACGGGGATGGGTATAACATGGTTTTTTTGCTTTTTCCCTCCTTTTACCTAACTTACTTGATTTGTTTGCATGACGCGAAGCCAATACCAATAAGGCTGAGCACATGCCTGTCAGTCAGAACGCCTTCTTCGGAGCAAATCAGACTCATAAAACGCCTCGATCTAATCAAGGCCAAGGAAGGCCCCGGACCGGACAATATCGAGTGTGCGTACGTAGGTACTGTGCTATGGAGAGGAGGCCACTCACTCAGTCAGCCTCAACGAGGAAAAGCCGGGGTCATGCTTCCTACGTAGCCGCCCTGAAGTAGGGCAAAATTAGCGAGCAGCTGTCATCAGCCTCGTATTGTTACCCTTATTCGCTCGCGTGTTTTTCTGTTGCTTAACGACGGTTAGCCTTTGGTGCCCAATGGCCAATGGTTAATGGTTAATGGTAAGGCATTTCTTTGCTTTTTTTTAAACCGTTCACAGACCTTGTGCTCGAGGCTCGCGCTGAAGAACAATATCATTGATAAACATGAAACAAGAACGCACGAGACTAGCTATACGACGAACGGTACGTATTAGCCGTATCGGTAATACGGTACTGTGCCCCGCAGCGGTAATTAAGGTTATTCCCGTCAGATTCACTCGTGGGGCTTTTCCAACTTTCCACATGGTGTATATCTCCTGTTCCTTATTCCATTTATACGACCTTGCACAATTTGTGTGCATTTGTGTCCACTGTAAGCATCACGTTACACAAGCTGAATATGCGATCTCGCTTATAAAAAACCCGACCGGGGAAAAGAAAAGAAAACCCCGCGAGGAGCAAGAAGAAAAAGCAAAGACGGCCATCCCGGCACTCTGGATCTTGACAGGCCAATCCGCAGGCCGCCAACTCGCTTCGTCCTACTAAATATAGACAGGGAAAAAAGAAAAGAAAATCGGCACTTTGCTTAGCACTTGGAAGTTGATACGTCGGTTCTAATTACCCCCCGGTGGCGGCGCTCACCAAGTTTTCTTTCCTCTTCCTTCGCGTTTTCTGTCGTACAAATCTGGTTACCTTCTTACACACCCCAGATGGCAGAGCAGAGGGATTTGTTTGCCACGCTGCGGCTGATCTGCACGCACCTGACTGGATTATAGTTCTACGTAGTGCCAGGTGGTTTATAGTTTATACGCCCTAGGGTGATTCTAGACCGGTGTCCTAAGACTTGCTCTTTTGCCAGGGTGCGACACGACGTACCTGGGCAATACCCTCGGGGTTTGTCTGTTTACGTCTGCGTCCACGTACTACAGTCGGACAGGTTGATCAGCGCTGCGACAATGTGAGATGACGGATTACGAATTATGCATGTTTCGGATGGAATTGGATACGTCTTACTCTAGAGTCTACGATGCGTTTACCTAGCTAGGTATACGGATACCACTACATAGGTTTGTCTGAGGAATGGTAAACGGCGATAAATTGGTATCATAGATATATCAGAGATTTAAAAAAAAAATACATATACACAGTTACTTTTACTGTCTAGTCACTTTTCACCCCAATCGCGTCCTTGACCCAGTTCTCCAATCCGCCCTTGGCAATAATCTCCTGCACATTCGGAGGTAATTCGCCGACCTTCTGGGTCCACGTCGTGCCATCTTGTTCCTTCACCTCGATCTGGCTACGGCGCACGTCCCAGGTCAACGTCCACCCAGTTCGGAGGGTAAGGCCAGCAGAAGGAAAGCTCTCGCGAAGACGCTCAACAAGCCGGGGCACCTCAAGTCCCATGAGCGCATTGTTGATGCTGTTGCGCGAGAAAATATTGCCAAAGCTTCCGGACACTACGAGCGGGATCTTCTTCGCAAGGATTGCGGTGGCCGCTTGTTCGCGAGAACTGCCGCAGCCAAAGTTAAAGCCCGATACGAGAATATCCCCTTCCTTGGCGACGGTTGAGAATGACGGGTCGTAATTGGACATGCACACCTCCGCCATGGTCTCGACAGGCACATTGTCCTGGTAGGTGTATTTGCCGGGGTAGATGCCATCCGTGTTAATGTTGTCTGCGTCACAGAACACAATCTCGCCGGAGATGCGTTCGGGGAATCCAGGGTACAGCTCGGTCAAAGATCCTTCATTCTCTTCTGTCGCTTGGCCTTCCGCTTGATTTTCGGGAGCACCGAATCTTTGTTCGCCATCCGCAATAAGATCGTCAAGCTGTCCAATGACTTTTTCTAGAGCCTGCTCTGCAGTAAGCATCCGGTCTTCCTCTTTAATGCCATCTCCTTCGCCCCGCACTACTCCAGTCCATCCCTCTGGCTGCTGGTACCAGCCAGGACCCTTCAGAATACCAGATAAGGCACTAGCAGCGACTACTTCTGGGCTGCCAAGATAGGCTTTGGCGTCTGTGCTGCCCATGCGACCCTTGAAGTTGCGGTTTGATGCACTAATGCCGACTTCGCCAGGTTCAAGAAGACCCGTGCCCAGTCCAATACATGGCCCACAACCAGAGGGAAGAGCCTGCGCGCCAGCATCTAACAAGGTCTGCCAGTCGCCAGCTTCTTCAGCAATGTGTTGTTCAGCCAAGGACGCAGCGGCAATGTAGAACTTCACTCCCTCGGCAATCTTGGGCACTTGGCCCCCATTTGCTTCAGCTGCTTCCCGGAAGACTCGCGCAGCAGCCGCAATATCAGAAGCGCGCGAGTTGGTGCACGAAACTAGATAGGCCTTGTTGACCTTGATCTTCTGGGCTTCCAGTTCGCTGACCGGTGTAGCAACCTTGACTGAGTTTGGACCTGACACATATGGAGCTAGAGAAGACAAGTCTAGGAAGATCTCCTTGGCATACTTGGCGCCCTTGTCGGCCGTTAACGGGTTCGAAAATAATTCTTCCAGTCGCTCATGAGTAAAATTTTGTGCAGCGTCTTTGTAGTCAGCGTCCGCTAGGCCCATGGCAGCCGTGGTGGCCTTTCCTCGGAGCCAGCCCTTGAGTACATCGTCAATAGGAAACACCCCAGATAGAGCTCCCCATTCTGTAGTCATGTTCGCAATTGTTAGACGATCGTCTACCTTAAGACTGCGCATTGTTTCTTCCGACCCCGTGAACTCAATGGCGTGGTTAAGCACCTCATCTTTACCAAACAAATGGCAAAGAGCAACAATCACATCCTTTCCAGTAACCCCGGTAGGTAGAACTCCGGTGAAATGCTGCGATGAACGTTTAGCATACACACAATAAACAAATCAGTAGTATACGTACCACTCTTGCAATTTGCGGTACCTGCCACCAGGTGGTTGAAGTACTCCATATACTGGCGGCATCGGTCCTTACAACCGGTGTACCGATAGCTCCAACTCCGCCATACATATTGGAATGGGAGTCCGAGGCGACAACCAGAGTGCCCGGCCAGGCATATCCTTCTTCGACCATGATTTGATGGCCGATCCCGTGCTTTGCCCCAAATCGTCGCGATATTCCGTGGTGTTTGCCAAACTCTTCGATTTGGCGGTACTTTTGCAAGTTCTTCTCGCTTTCGTTTTGGACGTCATGGTCCAAAGTCAGGACTATTTGCTCTGGGTCGTTGATCTTGGATGCCCCGATCGACATGAATTTGAGTGCGACGGGCCAGGAGTTGTCGTGTGTCATGCACCGGTACGGCCTGATGCTGACATAGTCGCCTGCCTTGACGAACTTGCCCTCGGGCAGTCCGACGGCGTATTTCTGGACGATTTTCTCGGTCAATGTTTGCGGGACCGAGGAATTCGATTTCATCGAAGAGAGGAAAGAAGAAAGCTCGGGGTTGTCCAATTGGGTCTGGAAGACCTCCTGTGAGAAGGCGTGCCTCGACGAGGCGAAGGATCGTAGTTGGACGGCGGCTCGGAGCGAACGCTGCTGCAGCGTCACGCGCCTGCCCAGTGAAGCGAGGAACGGCATTCTCTGTGTGTCTGTTGTGTTAGCAGAGAGGCATCCAAGCTGAAAACTGGATGCTGGAGAACAGCCTTCCTCGAGAGGTCTTGCGTCCAAAAATGAAGTGTGTTGACAATTTGAAGGTATCCCGACAAATGAAGTTGCGTGCAATTCCAATCATTAAATTTTCCGGGGAACGGGCCGATCATGACTCAGCATGCCGCCCTTCATCCGGTATCGGACCGTGCGAAGTAAATAAACTATGTTTTGTAGAATTATAGAATTTCAATTTACCTCGACCAAAAGGAATTGGCTCTGAGTAAAAGAGAAAGATAATAATAACAAGAAAGGATTCAACTCCGATGCTATGCACATTGGTATAAACATATAAACAGGAAAGGAAGCAACAGCCATCAGAGCTTCCAAATCTCCCACTCCTTCAAGCCAAGTTGCTGGATGATGCCCTTCACGGGTCCTTGTAGCTCGTACCCCTGAGCCCAAACCTTGGGGCCAGCCATATAGTTGATGAAGCCCTCCGGGCCAGAGACAATGATCATTCTCTTGTCGGCGCTCGAAGACTGTACAGATTCAATGTATGCCTTTATTTCCTTCGTACTGATGAACGTGTTCTCCTCGTCGACAAAATAATCCACCGTGATTTGGCCAGGATGCCGGGTTTTTAGGTCCTGCAGCTCACGAACTATGGCACCTTGATTGGCTGAGGAGGGGGACAGAGAAGAAGGGTCCGATACGCTGGCTGCGCTACTTGTTGTTTGATTTCGAAAAGGCCACCACGATGACTTTGACGGCGCAGTTTTCGGCGTGTCGCTTATGCCTCCTGCGCAATCCTCTCTTTTCCTGTTAGCCCATAGGATGTGGATTTTCGGGCTCTTCCCCTCTATAGTACGCCTCAACATGATGTAGGCAGCCTGCAGAGCCGGCGCAATGCCGGTGCCTCCTGCGATGAACAGGATATCATTCACTTCTGGAGATATTTCGCATTCTACCTGAGGACCCCTCATCTCAATCTTCGATCCTTGTTGTAGACGGTGGAGATAGCGGGACACTTCGCCGTGAGGATCCCGGCGGATCAGGAAGCGTAAAGTATCATTCGTCCCGTCGCTCTCTTCATGTGGTGGGAGTGGTGTATAGTCTCGCCCGATTTGCAGTTGTGGTTGCTTGAACATGACACTCCATACTCCCGTCTGCCATGCCAGCTCGTACGTCTCGCGATTGTCTGCGGGCGACGCTGGTTCGACTGTGAAGATGCTATTCGTCGACGACACTGGCTCTCGTGAGACCAGTTTATACCGTGCAAAGGAGACAGGGTTCAGGTGAGCGTCGAGGGGCTCTTGTCGCGATCTGACATATGCGCCTATTCCGGCAGCTGCCAACGTGACCACAGTTAGACGAACCCAAACCCGCCTTTTGGGGGGCGCTGCGGTCGAAGCATAACGGCGCACCGCGATGGGAATGCTGACCCTAGGGCTCTTCCATCGAGGACACTGGGAGAGGACGGGCATTGTGGACAGTTGGCGTTGCGTCGGAAAAAGCCATTGCGGCGAATGTTGAACAGCGGATCGAATATTGTTGAGGCTTGACTGGAGCTAGCGCCGTGCGGAGCCGTCCCACTGGATTGCTCGCTGTCATTGGATCGCGGCCGATCATGGTAACAACTCCCAATTTATCGTCGATGCCACTCCATACTTGCCCCTTGCTACTCACCACTTGCTACGTCTGCTTCTTCGCACTCGGTGCTGCCCTCCAAGTCCACACCACGGACTGCGCTGATACCCAGGAAACCCGGACCGCTGTTTCTATTGGCATGGCGAACTCGACACACGCCTGCTAAACATACGACGTCGGACAATTGCGCAGTACAATGTCGCCAGTGGCATTTTCTGCAGACAGGCAGGCCGTGAGCAGCCATCCACCGCGCGACTCGCTGGAACTCGCCTCTCTCGCCTCTACGTCGTCTGCCGAACGGTCTTCCGTTGAGTCCTCGCGGTCGGGCATCTCCTCGTCGCGGAAACTGTCGTTAGAGGCCGATGACCCGTTAGCAGAACAAGAGGGACTAGGCTCGTATCGCACGCGCGGGAATCGCTCATATTCTGTGTCTTCAGCCTTCGACTTTGGCAGCAACTTATTCCCCCTTTCGCAAACAACCGCTGGCGGCTACGCACCTCTTGGCGCACCTTCCGTGACATCGTTAGAACGGTATACGGGGCTTCGCGATGGGTCATTGGAAAAGCACAAGACCCTCACTTATTTGAACGGGTTGTCATTAATTGTTGGACTTATAATTGGCTCGGGGATATTCTCGTCTCCCAGTCAGGTGAATTTCAATGCTGGGTCACCGGGAGCAGCCCTTATCGTGTGGGTCATTGCAGGTGTTCTTGCATGGACAGGAGCAGCAAGCTACGCAGAGCTGGGAGGAGCTATTCCTCTGAACGGAGGGCCGCAAGTCTACTTATCCAAGATATTTGGCGAGATGGCGGGGTTTCTGTTCACCTGGTGTGCTGTTTTCGTGCTTAAACCAGGCAGCGCCGCGATTATCGCCATCATATTCGGGGAATATGTCGTGAGAGCGTTTATTGGGACGGAGGTGGAAACCATCAGTCCATGGATTAACAAAGGAGTTGGGCTTGCTGGTGTTCTTTTTGTGACAATTATCAACTGCGCTTCGACAAAGTTGGCTACTCTCGTCGGGGATATCTCGATGCTTTTCAAGTTCGGCGCATTGCTCGCAATCGCAATCATCGGGGTCGTCGTCGCCATCACTGGACATCCATCCAAAGGTCAGCCGAACCAAGACTGGAAGAACATCGGTTGGTTCGACGGTACAAGCACGAATATCTCAGACTGGGCTGTTGCGCTATACGCAGGGCTGTGGGCATACGATGGATGGGATAATGTAAGCCTGCTCTCTATCTTTTCAATCGACTTTGAAAAGCATATCTAACTCTGTATAGACAAACTATGTGGCGGGTGAGTTCAAGAGACCAAATCGTGACTTGCCACGTGCTATCCATACGGCGATGCCTGTGGTCATTCTGTGCTATCTCATGGCCAATGTGTCTTATTTCTTTGTTCTTCCACTGAGAACTATATCCGCAACTGATACAATTGCCGTCGACTTCGGAGCCAAGGCTTTTGGTTCTATTGGAGCACTTATCCTAGCCTTGGTGGTTTCTGCCAGCTGTCTAGGCGCACTGAATGCGACAGCCTTCACGAGTGGTCGTTTGGTATACGCTGCGGGCAAAGAAGGCTATCTGCCCGCGATCTTTGGCAAAATCGGGTTTGGAAAGTCGAGCAGTAGCTTGGCTGGCAGTAATCGATTGCAGCGTCGATCGTGGTTCCATAAAGCTTTCTCATGGCTCTGTGGAGGTACAGCAGCATTTGGGTACACTCCCGTCAATGCAATGCTTTTCAACACTGCACTCATCGCGGCCTACGTGGCAGTGGGAGAGTTCGGCACCTTGGTCACTTTCTATGGCGTTGCCGGATACACATTCTACTTCCTGACCGTGCTTGGACTGATTGTCTTGAGGATTCGAGAGCCCCAACTAGAGCGTCCATACAAGACCTGGATCACCACGCCCATCATATTTTGCTGTGTCAGTCTTTTCCTGCTCAGCCGAGCGGTCATCGCCGAACCGCTCCAAACTCTGATTGTTCTCGCTTTTGTTGCTGCTGGCGTTCCTGCTTATTTCTGGAGAATTTATAAACGGGATGGGTCTATCAAACTGCCCAACTGGAGATTTTGGCGGAGGTAACGAATACAACAAACCTGGCTCTCTCTCTATTTTTAATGATTGAGACAACGATTGCTTCTGACGTATACCATTTTTTCTAATCATGTATATTTTACACTTTTTGTACCGACCCTTCTTTGAAGGCTTTCATGATGCATCCCACAGCGATGTGGGCAATGACGGTGACATGGTGAATTAGCGAGTACTTGGAGGTTGATAGTTACGACTATATATATAAATAATCAGTTAATCAATTAAATCCATGAGCGAGACTAGGGACACCTTGGCCCGGAGCACCTGGTTGAAAATATATAGGGTTAGGGTTAAGCACGTGCCCAGCCAATTTAACCGTTTTCTGTCGACGCGTCCCGCCGCCATTTCGCGTTTCCGCGCAGCTCAATCTTTACTTGCCATTGACATTGACTTGACAATTAGCAACCAACAGAGTGAGAAGTGAAAAATTCAAGAAGAAAATAAATACAGCAAATATATCTCAACATGGTCCACGCCGAGTCATCAACCGCTGCGGCCCGCAACGGTCTTCAAGCTACCACCGCCGGAGCTCCTCCAGATTATGAACTGCCCTGGTAAGTACGTTCTGTACGCTCTGTCTCTCTATATGCTCAAAATGATGGGTCTAACGCAAACTGTGAAAAAAGGGTAGAGAAATACCGCCCCATCTTCCTAGACGACATAGTCGGCAACACCGAAACGGTAGAGCGGCTCAAAATCATCGCAAAGGATGGAAACATGCCTCATGTTATTATCTCGGGCATGCCGGGTATCGGAAAGACGACGTCGGTTCTCTGTCTTGCCAGACAGTTGCTGGGAGATGCATATAAGGAGGCTGTTTTGGAGCTGAATGCGAGTGACGAGCGAGGTAATTTCCCTTCTTTCTCTTCTCGTATTACGGAGGATAGGGTGCTAATGATGAATGTCTTGAAGGTATCGATGTCGTTCGTAACCGGATTAAGGGATTCGCACAGAAGAAGGTTACGCTACCGCCAGGCCGCCATAAGCTTGTCATTCTCGATGAAGCAGACAGGTAAATGAAAACAATGCACTGATATCTTGACAATACTAATGATTATTAGCATGACTGCCGGTGCTCAACAAGCGCTACGTCGCACAATGGAAATATACTCAACCACAACCCGATTTGCGTTTGCCTGCAACCAGTCCAACAAGATCATTGAACCACTGCAATCTCGATGTGCCATTCTGCGTTACTCCCGTCTCACAGACGGTCAAGTCGTGAAGCGCATTACGCAGATCTGTGAAGCGGAGAAAGTGGAATTCTCAGAGGACGGCATTGCAGCGCTTGTGTTCAGCGCTGAAGGTGACATGCGTCAGGCCATCAACAATTTGCAGAGTACATGGGCCGGTTTCGGGTTTGTGAGTGGTGACAACGTCTTTCGTGTTGTTGACAGTCCGCATCCGATCAAGGTGCAGGCTATGATTAAGGCTTGTTGGGAAGGGAAAGTGGATTCTGCGCTTGACATTCTGAATGAGTTATGGTGTGTACCATTTTTACGTTTGCTTGCTTTATTTGAGACTCTTTCTAATAACCCATTAGGAATCTGGGCTACTCCTCGCACGATATCATCAGCACCATGTTCCGAGTCACCAAGACTATCCCAACGCTGTCAGAGCACTCCAAGCTCGAGTTCATCAAGGAGATTGGCTTCACCCACATGCGCATTCTAGACGGCGTGGGGACTCTGCTGCAGCTGAGTGGCTGCGTGGCCAAGCTGTGTAAGATCAATATGAAGCCAGAGCTGTTTGTGCCGCCTCGTAATTGATAGGGATGACTGTTGCATATTTGGCGTTGTGGAATCAAATAGTGGGCGTTTAAAATCATATCTGGGCCAGCTAGTTATTTTAGCATCCGTAATGAATAGAAGATCGTTACTGTATATTTACATCTGCGAGATGAAAGATCTAGTTGCTATATACCATATACTATATTATAGTTACATTCGACATAATCCAACCACACTCGCCGCGCCCTGCCCTACCAACGAATCAAAATAATCCAACAGCTTATGAACATCCAAAAACTCCATATTCCCCAACTCCGGATTTGAGCTTCGCAGCACTTGTCCTCCCCACAGGACGCGGACAAAGAATGCATTCTTCTCTTTGTCACTTTTCTTCTGGTACAGTTCAAAGGCTATCTCCGCACCCATCCCCGGCCAAACCATGCGCTCGATCTGGAGTATGGATAGAATACGGGAAATACTCCCATCGTGCGCGACATTGTGTCTATACAGCACTCGATCCATCTGATCCACATTCGTGCTGAGAAAGGTAATCTGGTCGCGAAGATGCTGCGCGAGTTCGGCAATGAAGACGCCGTATAGTGCCACGCTGGTGATTAGTGACGCAGGAGCGTCGCGGTAGAGGCGCGAGTATTCCCATTGGCCAAGGCGGAAGACAGAGTTGGCTTGGGCGCGTGTTATGCAGCCCGAATCTGGATTGTCCTGTTGCTTGCAGGGCAGTGGTTTGGAGTGGCAGAGTCGTGAGGAGAGGTTGTCGAAGTAGTGGTCGTAGCTGGTGTGCCAGTCGTTGTCATTATCCTCTGGGATACCGGAGATGGTGTCGAGGGATTTTATGAGTTCTTTTGTTTTGTCGAGATGTGTTTGCCATGGGGATGATGCGTCGGAGCTTTTGATGTTGTCGACTAGAGACTGGCCGCCAGGGCAGGGGTATTGCGGTTCTAAAGAGTCGATGCCTGTTCTCTATTTTCCTTCAGTATGAGTGCTTGAGAATACAGCATGAAAGAATGAACAAACCTGTACATGTAAAGGCACGCCTCTCTGCTCTCCATACATGCCCGCAATCACCATACCCGCAACCTGGCTCGTAATTACATTATTCGTAACCCTAAACTCCATCTTTCTCAGATTAATAGCATCCGGCAAAAACCGCAGAAGATCGTGATAGACCTCGAACAAATCATGTCCATGCTGCCACGAGTCTTGCAGACCACTTCTAGTGATTTGCGGAAACACGCATGTACCAGGGAATCCACGCCCATTGCCATTGCCACTTGGAGTAAACAATGAATCAAAGGGGCTGCTCTCGAGCTGCCAGAATGTGCTAGCGCTGTTTTCTTGCTCGCCAACGGCGGGCTGGCCGTAGTGGTACAATTGGGCGTTGTCGCAGTACCATGTATCTTGCTCTACAGGGAACGTATTAGATTCGTAAGGTGTTCTTTTGTGATGGCGGTGAATCTGTAGCTAGTTTAGTTTCTCTATATTTACAGAAATCTATGCATCTGTTCTTAATATCGGGCTTACTATTTCAACGTATACGAGTTCATACTCCTCAGGCGCAACGGGGTATTCGCGCCGCCGTACATGCGGCATATTGCAGTAGTTGTACTGTCCATAGCGATCGTCTGGAGCCAAGGATGAGTCGAATATGAAATCGAAAACCCCATCGCCGGCTAGGTTACGGTCTAGGTCGTTGATGGCGCTGAGGCCCGGGGGATGCCAGCTGTTATCCACCGCGAGGATGGTGGTGGCCGCACCCAGAAGCACAGCAGCAAAGAGTTCCCAGTGCCGTTGCATGATTAAGACATGGTTGTATAAGATGAGGTCCGTTGATCAGTTCATCTTGTTTGATCTGAACATCATGAACTGACGTTTGTATGTAGATTGAGTGGATGCGTGGGTCGGAGAGGAGAGCCGGAGCTAGCGGGCTGCGGGCGGAAGCCTTCCTTAACTAGGACTAGAGCGTGACTACCAGAACTATAAAACCCTAAAATAACAACTTCAATATCCATGCGTTTACAAAAATACAATGAACATGTGGATAATGCAAAAGCAATTGCCAGAAGCCGCCATTCCTGATTAGACTCTCTTTAATTCACTATGCAAGGTGTCTGAAATAAAGGCAGTGAAAGCAGAAACTATCCTACAACAATCACCATTGTACCCTCGATGTTTAGTTCAAGATCGGTCCCGAAACACAGCAGATCTAACTCCGCAATGACGCCGGGATAATCCCACTTCTTCCTTCCCACTCAGGCGTTTAACATCATCAAGCCCCATGTGTTCGATCTTTGGCCAGATGTCTCGTCAAACCAAAGAAGGCTCTCTTGGCGTTCGAGTGCCCGACGTATCACATCCTGGTCGTGGTGAATTCCTCATCAGCGGCGATAGCCATTCGCAATTCTGAAACTTACACGCGGTAACGCCATACCGGTCCTAAAGGCAGTTGCATGGCTGCAGGGAAGCCATATGGAATCGCGTTGTAGTTATTGGCATCTGGGTGACTGTTGTGCTCCACGATCCGTGCACCATGAAGTTGACCGAGTGCTCTTTCCAAGAATAATCGTAATTGACCCACCAATTTTCCTCATTAGAGAGGGCTTTTTGGCGTTTAGCTGGAAAAGGGAGTAGCCAAATTATTCTCAACACTAACCGATGACCCCGACCTTCGTACTTCTAGAGCTCCAGGATGACCTTACGGGCTGCGTGCTCCTCAACGTTGGTGAATGGCTCGTAATGTTCGTCGCTGACGTGGAGTAGGTTGTTGATGACTTTGCGAAGAATGTCATATATGGAAGGCGAGTCTTGAGGTGGAGTTACAAGAGGACGCTTCCTAACAACACGCTTGCCATCGTGCTTCTTGGGAGATGAAGGTGGCCCCATGGTCGCGGTGTTGTGTGTGCGAGGATGTGTGAAGAAAAATGGGTTGGGGAGGGCTTCTCTTCGACAATGGCAACTTTTCATTCCTATCATCTTGCAACACAGCTGCGGAGGCCTTGGTCTTTGTTTTGTCCCCTTTTGTTTTGCTCTTCACTGATGTTGCCTCACCGGGATATGCTTGTGATTCTATCACAAAGTGTCGAGTTTGAAATAGACTTGAAAAATATTCAACACGTATTAGGCACTGGTGCTTGCAGGTACTTTGCTTTTGTTGCAGCAGCCATATGGAGCGCTGTTGATCTTCACAAAGGCTCTTTGGGAAGAGAAGGACTGCTGTAACATTGTCGCCCTTAGTCCAGTCCCCTAGAATACGACACCATGCTTTTCTTGGTCCGCCATCCTTAATTTCTGAGATAACGTCGGAACAATCTGAAGTACTTGTCTTGGATGCAGACTAGTCGGGTGTCATCTGCCTTTTTCGCCGCTTTAGTATACAGGTAGTCCATCAATCGCATCATATTGTCTGGTGCTAGAAGTTTGTGTACAATCTTGCTACCTGCTGCTGTGAGCGAGCGGAGCTAGCCTCGTTTTTAATGAAGACGGTCACTGCTTGCACTGTTAGCTATTTGTTTTATCGAATCGAAGCTTGAAAGACTCACGTTCTTTGAAAGTCGCTTGCAGAAAAGCGATCATGGTTGCATGTGCCCATATGTTGTCAAGGCGCTGGCCGACATTGTCATATTCAGCAGGCTTTCTGCTGGGAGGCAAGATATTCATTTCAGTCGGCAAGGCTGATTACCAATGCGAGCGATGTTCGTTACTTTTTCAAGCTCCACGATAACCTCGTATGCTATGTGTTCTTCAACATACGAGAGCTTCAGACAACTTTCATTATTCCCATGGAACTGCTGGTCGAGCATCTGGCGTAAGATGAGGTCTTTCGAAGGTGCATTGCGAGCACTGAGTCCCGAAAAGGGACCCTTTAATGGGGCTTTGGTAATGCTCTGTATAGTGATATAATTCTCCTGTAGTATTTGTTGTCCCATGATGAGAGCAGTGGGCGAGACACAAGACTGCTCATAATGGTGATATGTAGGAGGAGAGAAGATTTGTGTGCGAGGAAACGTATAAAAGGCGCGCAGCGGTGCCCAAAAGGGACACCGCAACAAAGGGCGCTGGCCTAAGCGAGTGATGAATGCCTGGGGCATTCCATAATCACATGCTGTGTTTTTATCCAGACCAATGTTCAATGAAAGCTTAGAAGCAGTTTGAATTTTTGTGTAAGGTAGGATTTGGAATGCAGTGTGGTGAGCAGCAGCCTAGCAATCTGGTCAGGGGATATCATCTTTTATTTGGGATATATATACCGAAGTTATTTTAAATCTTTTATGAGAGAATATCATCCTTTTCTTGTATCCACACATCTACCTAGGTACTTGATGAATCTATCAGTTTACCTCAAACACATAAAGATAAACTGGCGTTGATCAAAACCATGGCCCATGATTCATAATATCAGTCTAGAAAAGAGCTTACCTCAGGTTGAAAAAATATCTGGCTATCAATATAGCCTAATTAACAACTACCTAGGTATCTACACAAAATATTGGTTTAATCCCTAGAAACAAAGATCCCTAGAAACAAAGAATGATATCACCTTCTTCATTCCTTTTTACCACACTGCATCCTAGAGTTGAGGAGATTTAGTTTTGAAAATCCAAGATTAGGTTGAACATCGTATTTATTTCCATTTAGTAGACAGTATACTAGAGTTCCTCTATAGTATTATTATCTTACTGCTATATAAACAACGTATAGAGATTGAAGGTTGGATGTTCTTAGGGCTAACTTACTAAGTAGAGCATGACACTAAGCCTAATGAAGAATGGCCCCACTTAGTAGAACTTTAGTATAGCGCTAAACCAAATCGGTATTTTCTGGCGCGTATCTCAGCGTCGTCCTCCGCATTCGCGACAAGCAAACACACCATTTTCTACATATCTACTCGATCATATATACCAACTCTGCATTAAGAAACTGGCGCCGATTGCAGCCATGCCCCCGACGCGCCGCAACCTATTCCAGAGCCATCTCAGCCGCCGTCCGGCGTCCTCAACTTCTACCTCCGGCTCTTCGAATAGCAGCAGCATCCCACCACAAGCACTACCAGCAGATCCAAACAACAACCACGGCCTACCAGAACCACCGTCATTAGCATCCCATCTCTATCCATCGGATGTAGCATCATCATCGACCACTACAACAGTAGTAGCAGGAGGAACAACAACGCCGCCCATCGACGACGGCGAGATTATCGCAAGGGACAAAAATGGGAAGTTCCAGATCGACATCCCCGTTCTCCCGCCTATTCCACTAGATGAAGAAGATGAAGAAGACGAGGAAGGAGAAGAAGATATTGACGATAATGGAGGCGGAGGAGCTATGGAGGGTATTGAGGAAGGCCGGCCGAGTGCTGGATCGGGGGGTAGTGGGAGCAATAATGCGGGCGGAAGTATGAGCTCGGAGCTGGTGGGGAGGGATAAAGAGAGTGAGTTGACTAATTTTCTTTCTGCTTTGAGTAAGTATTCTAACATGTTTATTGCCGTTTTAGAACTAGAGGCAGGTCTCGTTGAAATGATGTATCGGAATCGCAATAGACACCTGAGTGGTGAGCCAGGTAAGTTCTCATTCCTGTCGGTCTTTCGAATCTTTGTTTATACTGACGTGTTTTGTTTTAGAAATCCTCAATCTGATACAACAAAGCCTGCGCAGCAAAGTCGCTGCTCTCGACGACGATAAGTGGATGTTCGAGGTGGAAGACGATCCTCTTGTGTGATAACGATTACAAACAAATTACAACACTGCCACAAAAACTAAGAATGGACGATTAAATAGTATGTGCGAATCTATGCTATGATGTTATGGCAACGGCAATATACAACAAACGTCTCAAGCTCAGTCCAACTCTGCACTGGATGGAGCAGCTTCGACTTTCTTGGTCGTACCCCTACTTGGGCCCAGTCTCGGGTTACCGCCACCCTGACCCTGACCACCTCCGAAGAACATATTACCCATCATATCCAACAGTGGATTACCCTGTCTCGGGATCTTGATGTTGAAATACATCTCTCCGATTGTTGCCAAAGTCTCGTCCCAAATTCCAACCTCCTTGATGTGTGGAGTATAATGTCTAGTCAAGTCGCGGAAGAGATCTGCACTGCTGCGCTGAACGGCGATCAAGAGCAAGCTAAGGAAGTTGAGTAAAGGGAGTGATGGATAAATCCGTACGTCCGAGCTGGAGCTGCTGACTTGTTGCGAGGCAAGTGAAGGGTTGGCAGTCGTGAGACGAGATGTGAAAATAAGGAGGGCTTTGTTGGCGCTGCGGACGTTTCCCGTTAGGAGGAAAGGGAAGACTGCTCTGGAGGCGTAGATGGCTGCTGTATGCGCACTGTCGCCTGTATACCACTCAAATTCGAGTTTGGCGAGAGTTTCTGCAGAATCCGTGGTGCCGAGAACAAGATGTTTTTCTGCGTCGTACGGCTCGTTTTCTGTAACCCAATGATTAGCCGATTCATCGTATATAAACTTCGGAGAGAAACGACATACCTTCAGCGTAAACAGACCCAGCGGCGTGGTGAAGCTCCGGGTCTCCTCGTTCTAATGGGCCGTACTTTGAACTCCAACCGATTATCTCGTTTATATATCTCTTGCGGGATGGTTCGTCCGGAGGGAATTCACGGAGTAGTTCAATAAGACGCTCTTGAAAAAGGTCAGCTCAGCCAACACCATCAGAGATAAGATCAGACATACTCTTCCGTGTCCTCGACGCAGCATCGTCGTCCGAGCTAATCTCCCATTCAGCTTTGTTGTACACCTCCACAACAAGCATGATCGCAAGATCTCCGCCACTAGCAGCAGCACCCTGTTGCGAACCAGCCCGGAGGAGGGCCTTGGCACCGCCCGTCAATATCTCGGCGGCAGCATCGTAGTTGGCCTGTTTCAAATATCGTGCGGCGATGACGCGGAGTTGCTGATGAGCTTCGTAGTATGACCCGGCGGCGATTCTGTAGAATGGCATTTATTAGCAAACAGACTTCTCTCTCCACTTTCCATGCCTTCAAAGGAGCGGCACTTTTCCTGCTGGCGAGCAATGGTCTTGTCAATTTTGGACGTCATTATGATAGAGACCTGGCCCTTCTTGTCTTTGTAGAAAGTGCAGGGCTGAGTGTGGGTGAATTTGATGATGGAATTCGGCGGGGCAGGAAGCAGGAGGACCTGCTTGGGCAGCGGCCAATCAGCGGGCTGCGCGGGAAGTGAGCTTGGATTTTGGATTCCCTTGAATTTCCACCATCACACTACAGATTCGGATTGTTACGCGATAATAAGAAGAAGAAGAATTATGTGCAGTTAAATATATTTGCAGCGTCAGCATTATTTCATATTTATTTACTGCAGCAAAGCCGGACTTGCTATGAATTCCCACGTCTTCGACATCGAGCCGCTGCATCGCTTTTCCGGCTCCAATGCGGCCATTCGACGTCCAAGAGTAAGTAAAGAATAACTCTACTCAGGGCGCGTGTTTTTGGTTCTTCATTCAATGCCTCTAACAAGATATTTCCATCTACACAGGAAATCGCATGCTTTTCCTACGATGACGAGCACAACTTTCGCCTGGACGATTCGTCCATGAGTTACTACTACCCACCGCAACCGCCGCAGTTACCTCTCGATCTAAGCGCGGGCTTCGAAACGTTTGAAAAACTTAATGATGCACCGGACGAGCATCTAGACGCGCTTTTGGATACCATAGCGGCTTTAGAACAGAATACGCAGTCGAAATGTGAAACGGATATCGTTACCTGGAGAGGAATGATGACAAAGGTGCGCGCGCAACCCCTTATATACAATTGGATTGGATTGTTGATAATCGGAACAGATAATGACAGCACCTTTTGATGTGATGAATGGGTTTGTCTATATCCAACGGGAAACAGAATGGAACCCAATGGCTGATATACAAGCGCTAGGTTTGAAATGAATGCGACATATTTCCAAGTAAGGATTCCTACTTCTCGATTGATCACCAGAAATGCTAATCAGTGAACTCTCTCAGGGATCGATGTAAGCATGGTCACATTGCGACATGTCTGAAGCTCAATTCTAATACTCCCGTCCAGATTTATAGAGGAGAACAATTCGTACAAGAATGCTCAAAAAGAGATTCAGAGGAATCAACGGATGCCCCCAGGGATGCCATCACAAGATATGATGGCTTATTGGGGTATGCCCAGTCTTTACCCCAACCTTTAAACCTAACATGAATAACCATTGTTTCTCCGAAGGTTATAAATTTGAAACCGTCTCCGTCCTCTCAGATACTTGGGGCGAAACAAGTCGGGACAAGATCGAAGGCCGAATTCACGATGTTGTCAACAACAAAGCCCAGTACTGTTCTGTCGTACGGACTGGCTTTGGAAAAGTGAAAATGATCATCGGGGGCGAAGTCGATGCCAGTGAGTAGACACCCTTTCTTAAAGGTCCCATTGTCATGCTCACTTCTGTTTGATAAGTCTGGGATAGCAAACCAGTCCGTAAAGAAGACCCAATCAACTGGGTCGAACTGAAGACAAGTGCCGAGCTTTTCAACGACAAAGAGAGGAACAAATATGAGCGTAAATTGCTCAAATTCTGGGCACAGTCTTTTCTTTTGGGAGTTCCCAAGATCATTGTCGGTTTTCGTGATAGAGACGGGATGCTTCTGCGACTCGAAGAGTTGGAGACTCACGGCATACCCGGCAAAGTCAAACGAGAAGGCCGAGGAAGCTGGGATGGCAACATCTGCATCAACTTTACCGCAGCCTTTCTCGAATGTAAGACCTGTCTTGTTTTCTTGCAGCATAAAAGATTGAGCTGACCATTGTTTCTCTGCCAGGGCTGAAATCCGTTGTAAATACCGAAGGTACTTGGCGGATTCGCAAACGCGAGAGATCACCAGTAATCGAGGTGTTCAAGATTGAGGAGAGCGGCCATGGCGACATACTGTCTTCCAATTTCACCTCGTGGAGGATGAGCCAATGATGATACCCGAATTCTGACAGAAGTCTCTGAGTTTGACTCAGGCAGTCCGGACGGATAGCTACCGCATGACGGTCGAAATCGACCCAGGCTAGCTACATCCCTAGGAGATAGAAGGCATATAAGCCAAGAAGGTCAACCTCAGACTAGGACGTCAATCCATCGACCTGCTCAGCGGACGCACGATTGCGTAAATACTCCAGTCGCTCTTCTCTTCTTGCGGCTGCCTTGATTGCTCGTCGATGACTCGCAGCACGCACATGGATATCCCACTGCTCTTGGCCCATCATTGTTCTATTACATAGCTCGCAAGTGATCTGCTTCAAGGCCACGGCTGGCAGAGTCTTCCCTCCTTTTATATAATTCTGCTCTCTCTCTTTCAGGGTCTCTTCAGCTAGTAGCGAGAGCGTCTTTGGCTCTGGAAGGTCGTCGTTGCCATCGGACAAGAAAGTCTGTACAATCCGTTCTGTCGGCTCCGTGATGCAGCTGCTCCATGCTTCGGGGTCAGTTCCATCTAGAACGTATAGTCGATCAGTTGCATATATATCCGAAAGTGCAGGCCAAAGTTTCTTCCGAATCCATTGCACCTGTTTCGTAGAGTATTGTCTCGTCGTAGCCTTGACAGAATCTATGCCGGTGTTTTTCAGCGTTTCGAGTTCCTTCTCATTCGTGTCGCCAGTAGATAATGCCGTAAGGTATGGTTGCATCTCTTTGTACCCGATAGAGACCCAAATTCCTCTGGTCATGTCAACTTGAGACCCCTGAGCTTCCTGTTCCTTTAAATACTGGAACAGGGACTGCGCCTCAGACATCAGGCCTTGCTCCAGCATATTTCCCACCCGGGCATCTAATCGTTTGTAAAGCTTCTCTCTTTCCGCATGCATCCAAAATATCAACGTCGAATATCGTAGTTGGCCTGCCGCGACGCCTTCAACATTGCTGATCGCAGCCTGTCGCTGCTGCATTTGCTCCGCATATAACTCTGATGCTGGCCTGCCAGTTTTGAGGTAAATTTCCAGCGACCGTCGGATTTTTCGCACTTCCTTCACGTGCCAACGGTTTGCCATGATGGGGTCGACTTCTCGCAGCTTTTCCAGCATGGCTTCGACAGGACCATCAAGAATAGCCCACTCTTCTTTCCCTTGCCCTTGCCCTTGCCCTTGCCCTTGCCCTTGCCCTTGCCCTTGCCCTTGCCCGTGTTCTTCGTTCTGTTGTTCCTGGTCGTCTAGTAACGAAGCCGCCCCATCATCTGCCCCTTCCCCGACTAGCGCGTCGTTGAACAAAACAGACTGCACATAATACGAAGTCCCCCCAACGAGCACCGGGACTTTCCCGCGTGAATGGATATCCTGTATAGCCCGAAGACATTCATTCTTGAATTTGCCAATGCGCCACGGCTCTTCCTCCAGGCCGATAAAATCAATCAAGTGGTGGGGCACGCCTTCCCTCTCGTTGACCGGAATTTTGTTGGTGATGATGGGCAGTCCGCGGTAAAGCTGCATCGCATCTCCGTTGATAATTTCGCCATTGAACCGTTTCGCTATGTCCACGGCGAGCTTCGATTTGCCAGTGCCAGTAGCACCGACGACGGTGATGAGGGGCTGCATGATTGCGGGTTGCGCGGATTGCGAGCGGGCGAGCAGTGCATGGAAAATACGCATGTCAGCGAGAATGTAATTGGGCCATCGCTATCTATCTCCAGCTAGTGCAGGCAGTCGCGATTATTGCTGTGGCTGTGTTGCTGGGCTGAAGCCAGTGGGCGATGTTGCAGATGAGGTGCTTTTTTTCACAAATTAACGTGATCGTCGGGCCGAATATTAATTGCGCAGCCAATCGGAATAAACCTTAGATCATCGATGCTAAATGTTAAACCATCCTTCAAATACTGACTCACTCGCCCTTCTCTTCTTTTGTCTATTCTTCTAATATCCAGCTCAGTCGATATACGAGATACTAGCATAATGGCTCCGTCAATCGAGGTCACCGGCCTCTACTACAAATTCCAGGATGGCTCGGACGGGCTCAAAGACGTAATTCTCAGCCTTCCTGCGGGGAGCAGAACGCTGCTTATTGGAGGTGGGATATACTTCCTGCATCTCAAACACTGAATATGCTATGGACTGACTTAATACCAACTAGCCAACGGCGCCGGCAAGACAACGCTACTTCGCCTCTTGTCTGGCAAAAGACTGGCGCCCACCAACACAATCGCAATCGGGGGCAAAGACCCCTTCAAAGACGGGCTTGAGGGCGTCACCTATCTGGGTATGGAATGGGTTCTCAACGCCATTGTCCGCACAGACATCGACGTCCCCACGCTCCTCGCCTCAGTTGGCGGCGACGCCTATCCGGATCGCCGAGATGAGCTCGTTGAACTTCTCGACATCGACCTCAGCTGGAGAATGCACACCGTCTCCGACGGAGAGCGGAGACGTGTGCAACTCGCCATGGGTCTGCTGAGGCCATGGCAGATTTTGCTGCTGGACGAGATCACCGTGGACTTGGATCTGTTGTCGCGAAGCAATTTCTTGTCGTTCCTCAAACGCGAGACGGAGAGTAGGCAGTGCACGATTGTCTATGCAACTCATATTTTGGATAATTTGTCGCAATGGCCTACGCATTTGGTGCACATGCATTTGGGCCAGGTGAGGCAATGGGGCCCCATGGAAAGCTTCAATGAAGAGGTTCCCAACAGATCGGCTGAGAACAGTCTGCTCGGAGACTTGGTCCTGCACTGGTTGAAACAGGACCTGGAGGCTCGAGGGCCGAGGAATCCAAAGTCTGGACAAGGGAAGACTTATCCTAATTCCGAGGCCATTGGAGGCTACGGCTTGGAGAAGAGACCTTCGAAGTGAGCTCGAAAATCATTGACGAGATGGTGTTTTATTTTGGGAGGATTTTTTTGTCCAATTTCAACGCATGATATAATGGCGATGATGTGATTTATGACGGTCGGTGGCGGTTTTCAACTACTTGCATTGGGGGAGTACGGTCATAGAGCTCTTTGCATAGACTTGGTAATGCTCGCGGCCTCAACGCCATGGAACTCCTTGTCTTTATTGTATTTTCGTTAGATTATCTTAGTTGTTTATTATATACGTAGTAGCTTTCACTGCTGCAAGGCATCGTTTATTTATTATTTTGTAATTGATTTTGAAGGCATTTGCTATTTTATTTTTAAAGGAATTTTTAACGCGATGTGATTTGATGCCACTCATCGGCTCCCTAATATCATGCATGTCTCTTCCGTAATTACGCTCACTGAATAACCTACAGGGCGAAAGACCTCAAATTTGACCGAATACTTTGAAAATAATAAAAGGGAGGGCGGGTGGTGATGATCGTAAGCTTGCCCAAGACCCTCAAATGTCAGCCGTTGGACTCTGTGCCATGGCCTCCTCGCTTTTCAAAGTTGCTGGGGAATGTGGCTCAGCGCCGTAGAACGAGATATCAAGTGCAATGGATCCTTTGATAATAGCATCAACATAGCGATAGATGGAAGGACGATCCGTCGATTTCGTAATTTGTAGCGTCTTGGAAGCCAGCAATTTCTTCCCATCAAGTCGGCAGAACTTCCAACGCTCTCCCCCAACAACAGCAATGCCATAAATAGGATCTAGAACTCTCTGCGGACCTTCGAAACACATGCGCTCCTGCTGGATCCCTACCATTAGAGCAATAACACGTTGTAGTGCAATAATGTCTCCCTGAGTCACGACTGCGTAGATGTTCTCAAACTTGTTTTCGGTGGATGGTGCCGATCGCTCATAGCCCAACACGTACTCAGCTTTGGTACTAAGAATTCCTCGATGAGCACGAATTTCGGTCTCAATATTGTAATCGTATCGTATTAACAGATTCCTATCATCCAACTGCTCCCGATAGGCTTCCAGACCTTCGAAAAGAACGACTTCGGTCAGACCACGTAAATACGATTTTGGGGTCTGGCCGTATTTAAAATTGGTCTTGCTCATTCTTTCCAACAGCGTTGCTGAAGACGTGATTAGGATTGTTTTCACATCAAAGAAGGCATGCATACAACACACCAGCATCATTAGAGAGCAGTATTTCTGGTCCATCTAGCTCCTCCCAAAGAAAAGAGTTATCCTTTGAAGAATAATCTAAACCCAACTTTAAAGCAACACCCTGGTGTGGGATTGGCGTGATCTTCATTCCCAATTTAACCTTTTTTGATGGTGAAATTGCATCTGACTCAAGAAAAACTGTTCTCATCTTTTGCACTTCAGTCTTCAAGATATCACTTGCTCCATTGGTATCAATTGATGCGAGGATTTCGCAAACAGCATCAACATTTTCAGCGGACTGGTGCTTTCTCTTTCGCTTCTTGTGGTTCAAATCACCGGCTGTAGACTCCGCGGGCGTTGTCATTATGATATTCTCCATGAGAGCCAGAGGTTTTGATGGTTTGGTGATAATTGAATGTAATAAGGAAGCTGGAGGACAAGGCAGGAAGCGAGAAGCAAGAAGGATGGCAAGCGCAACCCTGATATAAACAATTGAAGATAGACATATAGAACTAGTCTATATCCAGTTAGACTCACCTGTCACCGAGCTTAGCTTAGCTCCACCGACTCCACCGATGACCAGACTAATGTAACGCTAATGCTGTATATGGCATAGACCAGTCCTATAGCTTGGCACGAGGCACTGTTTGTCCTCTGTACAACTTCAGAGTTATATCCTCAATAAAGAATAAAGAATGAAACAAACGACAGTTCCGGTAATCGGGCATTATGAAACACTTCTCCTGATCCTGGCTGTTACCCAGCTCCGCTGTCGCTCTTTCCCTTTTCTTTATAACCCCCCAGGCCGACTTTCTGTTTTCTCCCTTCTTTTTTCTCCTTCGCCAGAAGCGAAGCTTTCCAACACGGTCGTCTTCTGACCATCTTGGAAAGGACCCTGGTATTCTAGCCTGGGTCTCCTTCTCCCCAGCCCCGGGCCAAATCCTTAGCCTGGCTTGTGTCGACAGGACTGGCTTTGGTGTCCAATTTTGGGCGACTGGGAATATATAGAATATATAACAGCAGCGCTTCCGTTGCCTTTCCTGAACGACTGGAATTATATGAATCCCAGCTCTGGGAAAACACGTCCGCCAGAGTCTTTTTCGCCTCGCAATGGCCTCCTCATCGGGTTTCTTCAAGGTTTGTGACATCCGAATCTCTCTCTGTTTCCACCTTCTTCTATGTAAAGGAAATATTCATTGTCAATGAAAAACAAAAACTAATTTACTCTTAGATTTGCTACCAAAAACAATCCGCAAAGCTCAATCCTGGAAACGAGAATCATGTCAAGCCTGTGCCAAAGACGAAAAACCCCAGCATCATCACCATGTGCTCCGCGTGTCTAGAAAATATTCGGAGAGACTTATGGAAGCTAGTGGAGAGCGACGATAGCAGAAATTATGATCGCTCAAGGTTCGACAATGAGCTTGACTTTTGGGTCGCACTGCTGGCTAGATTCTATGTCCGGGGCTCCGACAAAACTCCGGGGCGTACCTGGGACGAGATAGCAGAAACCATCGACAAATACGTGCAGGCAAGTTCAAAACATCGCCCGAATTACGGATGAACAACCAGACTTTTCTCGAAAAGCTTTCCGTACCAAGGAGGACATCAGTCGTCTAGAAAGAGTTGGCGGTACCTTGGTGAGAGATATGATATTGCCTTTGTACGCTATACGATGAAGATCTCCGAGCACTTATATTGACCAAACCCACGCTGGACAATCGAAACTTCACCACGATCTATTCCACGGAAACCCCGATGCATTATTATCGCATCCCTGAAGCCGTGAGTCCGCATTGCGGACTTCAACTGTGGCGCTCGCCGCTTGTCTACCCCAACAAGACTCTCCTTCCTTTCGTATTTTCTATCAAGAATAAGAATACACCAATACCAGTGGTCTCTCATGCTGTTGCTCCGGAATCTGTCAGACCTCATTTGCAAAAACTTTCGACTCTTGACCTCCTATTGGTGAGGAGTGTGCAGACAGCAGAAATCCGGAGATAGCAAATTGTGTTTTCGGTTTGTGTAAGTGGAGGACATGGACAGGAATGCAAAAACGACCCCGGTACAGTTTGACTATCGAAACATATCTGTGCCGCACCAACCCATACCGATCATTAGAATCGGTATTCTATTTACTTTCCAGGAGTCATGCGCGAGACATCAAGAAATTATCAACCGAAGATCTTGCTTGGAAGATCGCAATTCTCTACATTGCAAAGATCACCCGAATCGACCGAACGGTTTCAGACAAAGCCATCCCAGGCAAGCCTGGACAGGTTGTTCAACTACTAAGCCAGAGAAAGTCGTTGGATGTATTTTCAAGGCCATCGATCCATTGTCCATGGTGCGAATAATTCTTTTCACGTCTTACGGATCTCCCACCGGGGGGTTTACTGGCTTTGAGACGGGCAAATACGTTAAAACGCCGATGGCCTTCGCCACTAATCAACGAATATCGCTCAGACCCAGGCAGAATATCATTTTGCCTTCAAAGCCAGTTGGCCTACTTAGTCGCGGTCTAACAAGGATACTCTATACCATCAACTAACCCCACTCACTATATACTTTATCGACAATCGTGAGCGACGTCGTAGACTTGAAAAGACAATGGAAGTCGAGCGTCAAGTCCAGGAGGAAATTATTCCTGGTGTCTTCAACTACAGCAACACACATATTCGTTGTTCGAGATTATGACACAAACTGGCCAAGGAAAATTCAACGCGGTCATTATTGAAGCCAAACAATTTCCACGTGCACGAGGTGTCGGTCCAACTGGTACACAAAAAACAAGAGCGCGTGGAACAAGGCCAGAAACAACTCAGGAAATACATGAAGAGTTCGAGGGAAAAAGACGAATGGTGGAAGGATATGTACGGCGGTGAGCTCGATGCTTGGATCAAAGCCTACAAAAAATCGTTCACGGGAAAATGTCTGGAGACACAGGCTCTGCCTGTTTTCCCTTTCTTGACCCTAATAAAAATGCGACGAAGACGACTTTCAATAAGCGAAAGCTCGACAGGATTTACCCAGATAACAACAAGACACAAAAGCACCAGCAGCTACGAGAGATTGGTACGCCTCGCAGCGCCACAACACTTCAGCATGAGGCGTACTCTCGCATCCAACAAGCTTCTTAAACCCGTTTCCGGGTATCATCTCTAGAGCAAGGTGACCTTGCCATGGACCAGCAACTCGCCGACTCGCATAGAAGCGACGACGAGCTTTTTGAAGAGGCTGGATTCCTATTCCCTGGTCCTCCATTGTCGGCCCAATTATGCAGATAAACATGCAGACTCCTTGCCAATGGCCGGTATTTATAACTGCCAAACACGCTTTTTAATGGAGAGCAACATGCTAAAGATGTTCACCTGAAGGAACATGTTCCAAATCCTTCGTGACCTCATATCTTGCCCGAGCTCACGCCGAAGAATACAGAATGGCGCGCCATCACTGCACAATGACCAAGTGTGGGAAATCGACTCCCAGCAAGATAAAGCTGAAACAGCACATTCGAATTTTCAAAAACTGTGCTGGTCTTGTGGTCGACTGTCTTGAGAAGCGAGGCGCGTCTGTCATTGTTCTGCTCTTTCCTTCTGTTTTCTCCGGAGTTCACCATCGACAACTCAACAGCTCAACACCACGAATCCCACCATTGCTACAAGGTCCATCAGTAAGGAGGAATTTATATCAAATCCATACGCAGAAATCTTTTCTAACGTCACTGAGCGCTGCCTCGCAAGTGATACAATTTTCAAAGGCAGAGATCTTCGCGGGTTGGCCAATGGGGATTGCAACTGATCGATTTCACACTGGATCGACTCCGCTTTATCGCCGAACTAGCCATGGAGTCAAACCCGGGAGATTAACGAGTCTTCATTGAGAATGAGAATCGCTCTGATCATCCGAGGGCTCTGTACTGACTGGCTACAAATGGAGGCCTGAAAGTGGCGAGTGGCGCCTAGCCTGCCGGAAAGCCCGGTACAACCTTTGGACAGTATGGCAGCCACCAGTGTGCTTTGGGGACTTCGGGGCGGGGGTGGAATTCTGTAGTAGTCGCGGCAAAAGCAGAAGGTGCGAAGCTATTGAAGCTACACGTCTTTGCAGTTGAAAGAAGAAGCTGGAGGCAAGTCGAAGACATGTGAGTGTACAGAGACTCTTCAGCTAGCTGTCAATCTCCTTCGGAAACTCGACATCCCATGGCTCGGTTGGAAATCAGCACCTAGGCGTGCGGGCGGCAAGCCCAATGGAACAGTCGCGCAAGATGCGGTCAACTATTATATAGTTAGGGTTATGACTAGCATCCATGATGAACCTCTTCTACACACTCGGATCGCACGCTTCGTCCATGGTGCTGTTCGACGATCACTGAGTGTCGGATTTGATTTTATGGCAGCCAATGGAGGAATGCAGGGTCGCACGACTCTACGCTTTGACTGAGGGACCAAAGCACTTTTGATCGGGAACCTTTTAAGGTCCTTAGCATATGAATTAGAGCTATATTCATTATTATCTACGTGAAATCTATATTCTTATTTCAGGGTGCTATGGCCACTTGTCTTGCGTGTGTTTACGACGAGAGGGAGCTCCGCCTTAGGGTATTTGACGGCTCCGGACTGGATATCGAAGGCTCTGTGCATACTCGCGAGATTGCAACAATTCCTTATGCCTGTTCAAAACGCGTTGCATGACCACACCAAGCGAGTCTGCGATGAATGCGACGAACAGAAATCCCCGAGTCATTCGAATCGAAGCACAGACACAAGCTCCGCGATAGGTACAAATGACGAAACTGCGACTTATTTCTGTCCAAAACACCGAAAAAGCACCGTTCCTGCTATTTGACTTTATAGTCGATTCTTCCTCCAAAGTAGTCTGTCTCCTCGAGCCGAGAACACAACTTACAGTCTGGGCCATTCACTCGCAAGGACGCAACAAAGCGTTCTCCCAATGGTAGGGTTAACAGAGAATGACACTGGGTTACTATGGTCCGGACGACAGCAAGGACAATCCGGGTTTTCAGGACCACCCTCGACATGGGTGGTGTCGGCATCACCTTGGTTGCGCGAACGTGTTCCTTTTGCTAGACCCCTGCTGGCGAACAACTCTGATGGGGTGACATGCATAGTTTATATACATATCTATTATATTTTCTTCTTATAGATGTCCCACGGCCACCCTAGAATTTGCCATCTTACAGTCCACGAATTCAACACTATGTCATGCAAACCAGATGAGACAAACATTTTACATAATTATTTTATGTATAACTTTAATAATGAACAAGATTAATAGTCTTAAAAAGATCTATATTAAATATAAAACTATGTACTAGTCGTGCTCGTGAAGGAAGGTCGTAGCATCGTAGGACAAAGAACTTCCGAATAATTTCATCTGATCGTCCAATATCACAACGTGTTGAAATATTAATACCAGATCATACAGCAATTCCCACCTTCGACCTCTTAGCTTCAAACTCTGCCCTTGCGGCAATCCACAAAGGCTGTAGATAGCCCTCGCCGCCATTAACAGGGTCTAGAGGAAGAGGGACCTCTAATCCTTCCTCGATCACTTGTGCGATATCCAAGTCCGTGTCACCCTTCTCACTCAACCAATGAGGGCTACCCTAAAACGAAGGAGTCAGTTCTATTCAGGAATTCTCTTTCTCTCCCTTGCTCGTTTCTTTTCTTCCTTTTGAAACAGCAGGGGCCGGAATTGCACTTACAGAAGGAAAAAATGATATAAAGTGATAATCTTTGCCTGATGTATTCGAATGTGCTGTTCCTGCTGGGTGTACAATTACATCGCCCGCTCTTAAAGTAAATATAACGCCTTTGTTTATAGAAGTGGCATCTTGGTCACTGGTAGTGGTAGAGATAATGTCATTTGTACCGACCCCCATAAGGCATTCAGCCCAGCCTTCAATAATAGCTATTATGTTTTCATAAGCTAGTTTTCAAAAGCATTTTCCGCAATTTGAGTCACGTACCGTAGCATTCGTGCACATTTCGGTGAAAATGGCGCTTGCGAATAATCGGCCAAACTGGCCCCTGGGTTTCGTCAGTCTTATACTTGCACTCTTTGCTGACTATGGCTCACCTTTTTCTCCCACCCATGTTGTTCAATTAACTGTGTACAGGATTCAGGTGTATAGGGCAGCGGCAGAACATTACGGTAGACGAGTACAGGAAGAGGACTGTTTGGAACATAGTCCGTGGGTGGAAGGTAGTAAACTTCTGGTTGGGCCATTTTCGTTTCTTTTCTTGATTTACCTGCGATATGAAGTTTATATTTTTTTTTAAAAAAAAAGGAAAGAAAGAAAGAAACCATTGAGAACAGAGGCTATATGTTAAACGAAGTAGTGGGAAAATGGCGTCCCCATGCCGTGTAAGACAAAAACTCAACATCAGACCAATAAAACCATGTACGGTGGAGTTTTTAGAGCGTCGGTAATATTCTCAGTTTGGAAGTTTAATCGGATCTTTGAGTCCCGCCATGTAGAGCACTGTCAGTATATCATTGGTAGGATATGTCCATATCGGGAAACGTTCAACGCAGATAACCTTGGAAACCTCACAAAAGATAGCAGAATTAACATTCCTTATCTTGATTTTGTACGAACAAGTCTTGCAGGTAGGGTCCAGAGTTCCATAAGGGAGAAAATATAATATTTACACATAATTACGAGAGTTAAATCTCTCATCCCAAGCTCTTATTATTGTAAATTTATCTTTTCCCCCTTTCTGTGTTCTACTTCCTACGGAGTTCATCATTTTCTTCTGACGTGTTGAACAAATATTCATTGCTTCATGTGACCGGTAGTTTATACAGATACCGCCGGCTAAGGCCAAAACGATATAGAATGGTTGTTGTTATCGCTATCTTTCATCATAAGAATGTAGCGGGCCTCCTTTAGGTAAAAGAAATTATGTTCATCCAGTCCGTAGTCTCCAACCTTTTTGCAACATCAGGTCAAACCATGAGATATTAACGCCAATATCACGCAGGATCCAGAGCTCTTCTAGCAGCTCGATACATCGGAGGTGTACAGGGAGGCGATTTAAAGAGAACAAAGCCTTAAATCGTTGCGTAACTTGTTCACGATGCCATTCGTCTTCTTTACAGAGCTCTGCTGCGGCCGTCAACATCGGGATTGGTCGTAGCGCGGACGAAGGAGATTCAACAGGGACCTGATAAATAAATTCCAATGTCTCCAGGGCGTACTCGTGGATGATGCGCTCGGTATCATGCTCAAAGTCGACCGGGCTCTCAGCGTCAAGGTTTACCCGACCAGCCATTCTATACAATATAATGAACCCGTGATTGCGGAATGCTTGACTTAGGAGAAGAGTTTCTGATGCTTGCGTCTCGGTAAACTCCCAGTCAAGAAGCTCTACTTCATATGTCAATTCGAGAGTAAAATCTCGACGTCCACCGTCGTAGACTGACCGACAGTAGTGAGATATGTCTGAAAGGCAGAGGAAGAGTTTCTTGCAGCATCCTATCACCGGAAAAGACGTCTCGCCGGATTTCTGAAGGTAATCATCGATGAGCCCATGAAGCGTAGGTGTGTTTATTTGTGGCTTATGCAATAAAGAGCATGCCATATCCCAGTATAGATAGATTCCGATGGTCAGATCTAGAAGTTCGTCGCACCCTTTGCTTTTGTGGCTCTCGAGAGCCATACTTAAGAGGATCTTTGCCCCTGCAAGGTGCTCATCGCCAGAATCGCTCACATCGCCGCTCATCCACGATGCCGACATCCCAAGCATCAACACAGTGAGAAGAGAGACCGGTGTCGGCAATTCTCGCCTCATGAGATCCTGTCGTAGCATGCTTAACGCTTTCGACCGCTCTTCGAGACTTGAAACGAGGCTGGGCGCCTCGAAGAATCGTTCGTGAGCTGCGCTGATGCTCTGTACAACATGAACCAGAGATGGGGAAAGCGCAAGATACTTCAGGAGGGGGTAGGAGAGGGGATTAGGTGTTTTGTCAATTATGATGACATTTGAAGTGTGTTCTAGCCAGAAACGCAGTAGCTTTGGGTTGGCGTTGGGGATGGTATGGCACAGTCCCGCGAAACGCTTATTAAGTCGGATATTGTCGCATGCTCGAGGATTCCTACAGGAATCCCAGATTGTATCATTATAATCATGGTCAAGCCAAGGAAGCTCAACTTGCCACTGCGATGTACGGGCACCGGATTTGCATGGGAACCCCCTCTTCTTGCACCTTCCACAGATGGGCAAGTTCTCGTCGCATTTCACCCGGCCGTGTTTACACTGCGCGCATCCTGATCGGCTTCTACGGTGCCCGATGTTATCCAATACACATGGCTCGGTGCTAGGAGCTTCAACCGGAACTTTGAACCGTACTCGATAATTTCGCATTTCCAGACGAGACGCTATAACCCTCCCTGAGCTGAGCCGGTGAATTTCTTCTTGACTTGGGAATATCGAGGATGAGACGAGAAAGCGAAGTAGGCGAACGAAGGGAGAGAGAGGGCGGCGCAGACGAAGTCATCCCCAAGGTACCATCCCTGCGCCTATTTACGATTCGTGAATACGTATGTGAACGAACACGGAGAGGGGAAAGATAAGGCCATCAGCGGGGTAGTGGCTATCTAGTATCACTATCTAGTATCTGCTATCTATTGAATAACGTTGGTTCTTATCGCCATTTTATTACTTGTGCGTTTAACGGCAAAAAGAACGGCCGGTCCCCGCTGATAACAGTACGTATGTAGAAAAGTTGCCTATTTTGGCGATTTCCCGAGCCACTTTAGAATCCGGTTAGCCCTAACTACCCCCAACGTTGAGGACCCAGGGAAGCGGCCAGCAAAAGGGGTCGAGAATTTACGTGTAAAATACCATTCGTAAAATAGGAGCCGCGCTTCTTTATTGGTAAAGTCATTGGTTGCCCGTCGGTTCTTATCCTAAGGTGGCAATTATTCATCCAGCGAACCTAAAGTCGAAACTAGCTGGTAGACCCACGAAGCGACAAGCTCGTCTTTGCGACCACCTAGGGAACATTCGAGAGATGAGATATAAAATGTAAACAAGTTACCTCGCTGTCCCTGAGGCCCGTCAACTCTTCCTCCCCGAGATCATCTTTTATTCTCAAAAATGTCGAATTTGGTCCAGAAGATCACTGCGCCTAATGGCATCACAATCGATCAACCCATTGGGTTATTCATCAACAACAAATGGACCAAGTCCTCGAATGAGCAAAAGATAGCAACCATCAACCCCGCGTACGTTTTGATGCTTGACTTTGCTGGATATAAAAGTCGGCAACTAATGACCATTGTTGCACAATAGAACCGAGGAGGAGATTGTCTCTGTCTATTCGGCCACTGCAGAAGATGTCGATGCTGCCGTACGTGCAGCCCGGACCGCGTTTGAAGGCGACGAATGGCAGGGAATTGTTGGCACGTCCCGGGGCGCATTGCTTAATAAACTTGCAGATTTAGTGCAAGGCAAGAAGCAAGTTCTTGCTACCATCGAAGCTATCGACAACGGCAAGCCATACTCCCAGGCACTGGGCGATATTGACGAAGTCATCGGTGTGCTTCAGTACTATGCGGGCTGGGCGGATAAGCACTACGGTCAAACCATGGAAACCTCTCGAGCCAAGTTCACATACACCGTCCGAGAACCAATCGGTGTTTGTGGCCAAATTATCCCGTTAGTAGCTCGACTTCCAATTGTTCATACATACCTTGGGAAATTTGTTGACATATGGCAGATGGAACTATCCTCTTGCTATGGCTGGTTGGAAGCTTGGTCCAGCTTTGGCCTGTGGCAACACGGTGGTTATCAAGGCAGCCGAACAGACGCCATTGTCAATTCTATACTTTGCCAATTTGGTGGCTGAAGCTGGGTTTCCTCCTGGTGTCGTTAACATCATCAATGGCCTTGGACGAGAGGCTGGATCTGCTCTTGTCCAGCATCCCGAAGTCGACAAGATCGCCTTTACTGGATCTACGGCCACAGGTAAGCAAATAATGAAAATGGCAAGCGAAACCATGAAGAATATAACACTAGAAACTGGAGGCAAAAGCCCTCTGGTTATTTTCGATGATGCTCTGCTTGAAAATGCTGTCAAGTGGGCACACTACGGTGTCATGGGAAATATGGGCCAAATTTGCACCGCGACCTCCCGTATCTTTGTCCACGATGCTATTTATGATACATTCATTCAAAAGTTTGTAGAATATGTGTCCAAGATCAGCGTTATCGGTGATCCATTTGACGAGAAGACCTACCATGGTCCTCAAGTTTCGAAGCAGCAGTTTGACAAAATTCTCGAATATGTCGATTTGGCTAAGAGCGAGGGCGCTGATATCGTGGCTGGAGGAAATATCTCTAAAAGTCGTCCGAATGGCAAGGGCTACTATATTACTCCCACGATTGTTGGCAATGTAACTTCCAAGATGAGAGTCTACCGAGAAGAGATTTTTGGCCCTTTTGCCGTCTTTGTTAGGTTTTCGACCGAGGAGGAGGCGATTCGTATGGCAAACGATACGGAATACGGCCTCGCTGCTGCTCTTTGCACCAGTGATATTTCCAGAGCCCATCGCGTGGCAGGTAAAATCAAGGCAGGAATGGTTTGGATTAATTCCAACAACAATAGCGATTTCCGCGTCCCATTCGGAGGAGTGAAGCAAAGCGGCATTGGCAGAGAACTCGGACAAGCTGGTCTGGATGCATACTCCAGCTTAAAGGCTGTTCACCTTAATTTGAACTTGACTACTACCCTTTGAACCATCTAGGGGTTTCAGGTGAATGTTAACATGACGAATTCATCAATGAAAGCAATATTGACTAGATTGGCCCACTTATAACGTATTTAACGGTAAACAGTACGGGTGAAATATAATCCATGTGCATCTGTAGACTGTACCTTGCAGGTAAATGCCTTGATCGACCTACTGTTATTAGAAACTATCCGAGTCGCGGCTGTTGAATTAAAAAGTGGATTAAGAAATCGGCAAACAGCCCCATCTAGGCTTATCTACCACATGTCCTTTAAGGAGTTGAGACATAAATAGCCTGGTTAGCTGTCCCAACACGATTTGACTTCACCCACCACTCATACCAACTACGTATCTTCCGAAATGGATGGGCACGAGGGATACATCCCCATCTTTCTCCCTTCAGTTGCGGGACAGTGTCTTATCTGGTACAAAATTGTTGGACCATGGCCCTCGACTGCCCGTCCCATTCTCACCCTTCATGGCGGACCTGGGTTTACACATGATTATTTAGACAGTCTGGAAGACCTTGCCACTGCACCGTACAACCGTCCTGTTATATTTTTTGACCAGTTAGGATCTGGAAAGTCAACTCATCTTCACGAGAAATTTCTCGACACAAGTTTCTGGACAGAAGAGCTTTTCCTTCAACAAGTCATTGCCGTGATCACACATCTAGAAATCCAGGACAACTACGACCTCATTGGCCACTCCTGGGGTGGCATGCTCGCATCATCTCATGCGAGCAAACAGCCTCATGGCCTGAAGCGTCTGGTTCTGGCTTGTACCCCAGTAAGCAGTGAGCATTGGCTCGCCGCTTACCGTCACTATCGAAACCACATGCCACCGCAATTCCGACACCTTCTAGAGCAACGCAGGTCTATAGAATCGTCCATGTCTCCCGACTACATAGAGGCGATGGATGAGTTTAACCGGAGGCATTTTATAAACATGGACCCGTTGCCCACGGGGCTTTTGAGGAGTTATGAAGCTATTTTGTCTGATCGGACAGTCACGCTCAGCACGTGAGTAACCCATAATATCCTTCTTTTCGAACTACCTTGCATTTTTTTTGATATATTCAAAAGCTGATGGTGACGTAGACTGGGTCCCGACGAGTTTATCTATGACGGGTTTACGGCAGAATGGACAATGATTGGAGAGATACAAAATATCAAGTGCCAGACTATCCTTATTAATGGACGAGACGAAGGCGCGAGTCAAGAATCAATGACCGCTTGGTTGGAGGGTTTGCCTAATTGCGTAGGCCACGTGAATTTTATGGGATCAAGGCATATGCCACATTTGGAAGAACGGAAACGATTTATCGATCTGGTGGGACGCTTCCTTGAACATGGGACCATTGAGGAGGTTTGAATAACCAGCTAGGAATTTAGTTCTGGCTCTTTCAATAGTCGTCATTAGCTTATCATGTCAGATCGGAAACCTTGAGATTCCAGATGAATCTGTTCTTTTCTTTGGGGGTTTAGATCTTCCCAATATTATAAGTTACACTCGTCACGCGTAGTTTCCTGGACTCTATAGCAGGCTCCCTTGTGAGACTGATTTTTCTGCTACTTAAAGTGCGTATTTCTGGAAGAACTGTTCAACGCCCAGCAGGCCTTCGGATCGCCCAGTAGCCTCGGTTGCCTTTTTCTTCAGCAACTTTGAATTCTCATGTTCGGTAGGCCTTCCGTTAAAGAAACAGCCATCGAGAGCATGCATTAGGTCGAAAAGGCCATTGACCTCTTTTGTTTTTGTCTCGTTTCCCGCAGTCAAGTTACCTTTCGTAACTGGCACGAAGCGAGACTTTTTACCGGTCACTTGAAGGAAGAGAGAAATATCAGCATCAAGACGAAGCCCCAGACCAAGCCGCATGAGTCTTTATTTTTAGTTTGAAAATAATGAATGACATACCTTTTTGAAATGTGCTGGTCAACTCAGCAAATCCCACGGACTCGGAAACCGCGTCTATGTATTGGTCATTCCATATCTCTGGCGCGAGAAAAACACCATGAACAATATCCCCGTAGTCATCGGCAACAGACAGCCAGGGAACTGAGTCGGGATCATTGCCCATTGGGGGTGTTTTCCAAGTAATATAACCTTCGTCATCGACTGCGACCGCAAACCCACCAAATGATTCGACGTATTTGGGGTCAAAGGCATTCTCCAAAAACCAGCCAGCATTTACCACTGTTGCTGTTTTAAGTGAAGATGACTTGGCCGCCTCAAACATGTATTGAGACACTCGAGACTTGTCTAAGAATCCATTAGTCTGGAATATGCGCTCATGGCAGCCAACAACGCCGTAACATACCGTCAAATGAAATCATGGGGACCTTTCCTTTGGTTAATTCGGTAGCAGGGGGCAGAGACGCGTGTATAACATGCTGCACGCCGGCTTTCACGGCACAATCGATGATATTCTTGCCCATGTCATATTCGGTGGGAGTTTTCCCTGCTTTCCATTGTTCTTCCTTTTGACGGGCAAGAAGAAGTGCCCTTAGCATCATATCAATCAATCAATCAATCAATCTCTCAACATTAGATCTACATACTGGGTTGTCCGAGTCCAGGTTGATGAACAAGCCCCAGCAGCCCTCAAAGGCCTTGAGCAAAGCCTGTGAATCCCAATTGTTGGCTGTGACCACGGTGAGGCCCAGTTCCGTGAGGCGCTTCGCCTTGGCACCAAGAGAATCTCGAGATAAGACGCGAACCTCGAATTCGGGATTCTTGTGCAGCGAGAGTGATACGGACCTCCCCAGGTTTCCTAGATAACATTGATCTCAGTCGTGCGAATTAGAGACAGCATCGCAGCAAGACATACCGGTGCCACCGACGATCGCGACACGCTTCATGATGGTGGTGGTAGTACGTACTTATTTGGATAGGTACGGTTCAGAGGTGTTCTCGTAGGAAATTGAATCTCTTCGCAGGGCAAATAGCACACTAACCCTGTCTTGGTGAGCAGGAGACCGTGGTTACAATTCGAGTCTAAAATACTATGCGATTGCTTATCTGGCGCGGGCTCGGGCTGCTCGCATATCCGCCGAATCTGGTAAGTCGGGATCTCCGGCTGATACAGTACATAAGTCGACGATGTGGATGCGTTTTGATTGCGCCGAAACCCAGAAGTGGATGGGATAGTTGTGCGGGGATCTCATGATGACTGCGATTGTTGCAGCGTCGTGTCTGGGCTATTCTATCTATGTATACTACCATGTATCTCATCGGTAATTAAAAACAGTCGGTAAACTAATTTCGTTTATGATTTTACGAAACTACCACCGCTAATCCCAATTCTTCTAGTTGTAAAAAATTCCGAAACCATCCTTTGCGCGTACAAGTTTGGCTTGGATCAGTATTGGTGGAGTACGTTACGACATGGCTAGTATCAACACAGGTTTTACTGTAGTGTTTGGGCTGCGTCCGTATCCGTACAGGCAACCAACCCCTTAGGATGTCTCCTTGATAAGAAAGAGCTGAGTAGTAGGCTATTCACTTGGAAGAGATAACCGTCACCTATTTTAGGGTGTTCTGGAAAAGCCAGTGCTCGTGGTTGGCATATAAGTCCAATCATATCGCCTTGATGGAGACGTCCACTGTATGCAGGTATATATATCACTACATGTATACCTAGGTAGTTGAATACAACCTTTGTTTCTATTCTTGATCTTGCATCTACATCTACACACAGGGCTTATGATCCCCTGAGCTCGACTGTTACAAATGTCCTCTACTCCAGAGATCAGCCCATCGGGGCATCCCAACGACGAAAAGTCCGAAAACACCACTGCCCTATTCCGCTCCGAGTCAACAAGCAATGGCAATATTATGCCGGTGCAAAAGCCTTTCTCGACCCTGACGGCGATGGGAATCGGCCATTCGATTACCAACACGGCCATCGGCCTGTACATGACAATTGGGTCACAAATCCCGTTTGGAGGAAGTCCTGCATTCTTTTATGGCTTTCTCTTGATGGCGTTTGTTGGTCTCTGCTGTGCAGCCAGCCTCAGCGAACTGACATCGATGTACCCCCATTCTGGCGGTCAATACTTTTGGGTAAGCCAGCTCGCACCAAAGAGAGCCAGAGCATACCTTACATGTATGACCGCCATTCTATCATGGGCTGGGGCTGTCTGTACTTGTGCATCCGCGAGTTTGGTCGTAAGTACTATGATCATTGGTATTGCAAAACTCCTTCAGCCATCTTTCAATCCCGACCCGTGGGTTACCTTTCTTGTCTACCAGGCAGTTATTGTCGGAACCTTTGGATTCAACTGCTTTGAGCGCATCATTGCTCTATTTGGCCGTGCGGTTCTCTATTTCTGCCTTGCCTCTTTGGTCATCCTCTTTGTGTCTCTTTTAGCATATTCTCACCCCAAACAATCGGCAGCCTTTGTCTTTGCCGATTTTTACAATGTATCAGGATGGTCGACTGGAGTGGCGTTCTTCTTGAGTATCAATTCGCCTAATTGGTGCTTCTCGTGTCTCGATGCGGCCGTTCATCTCGCAGATGAAATACCAGACCCACGCCGCAATATCCCCAAGGCATTGTTGTGGACCATCGCGGTTGGTACCATGACGGGCATACCGACCCTGCTGGCCTTGTGAGGGTATTGCGTACGGACCTTGGACACTTACGTATTTTCATACCAAGTTCCTCCAATATCGTCGTTCTTTTCGTATATGACAAGGTCAAGATTTTGAATTCGTTGGGGAAATCTGATTGCCGTCAAGATTCCCGAGAAGCCTGCGCCAATGCAAATAACTTTGATCGGTCGCGCGTCATCAATGGCTCTATCACCGAGAGGATTTTGATATGGGACCTTCATGATTGCTGAATTGCGAAGAAAAGGCAGTGTCCACCAGTCGACTACAGAAAAGGGCATAGACGCTCAATATTGCATGGGCATCTTCCATTTATGTTTTGCAGACTTTCAGTCAGCGTTCTACACTAACGCAGAGAGGTATACAAAAATTCTTGCCGGATATGGAAATTAGGCGCAGATTGTGGTGGGGGCATAGGTCTATCGGGTTGATAAAGACTCATAGAATCGCGGAATCTAATGTGGAAGACAACTCTCAACCCCTGCTTGCCAATCTAGGAAAAGATGCGGTTTAGGGCTATCTAGGAGGTAGTTCTTCAATGGCCTTCAGAGCATTATCAAACCAGCCCCTCTCTGACACCCCAAACCGCATCTGAAACCTGCCTCTTTGGGCTAGTATTCGATCGAATAATAAATGATGCCGTAGATTAAGATAAGCCTGATAAGGCGAAGCTGACTGAGACTGAGTCTCCGGAGCGCAATCGGATTCCGATAAATTTAGGCTCGATTATTTCCTACGCATCACCGCGTTTCTAAAGGAACCACCTACCAGGCCTTTTAACTAGGGTCGATGTGGCAAGCAGCGCTCCACAGACCAGGGGCTTATTCCTAAGCTTCAAGTTACGCTAGATATATCAAAAGAGTGTAATTGAAAAATTATTCAAGTTATATATATATAAATCTTCTACTACATCTTACCTAGGTACTTTTTGTTATGTATAATATGTAAGGAGTAGTTGACTGTATATTCCGTTGGCACAGGAACAAAGTCTAATGACGTGTTTGTAATGAGAGACGCGTGCTTTGTACGAGAGTATGTATGGAGTACTCTGTACATGATCATAGTATTTAAATATGTGGTGGCCCAACGCGACGAAGCTATGAGGAAGCAGCCGGAATAGTGCTGGGACAACAGACGCTTAACAACCAGGTCCTCCGATGAACGCTATAATAGGCCGGTCCGACAAGCGCGACGTGAGAGGCAAAATAATGGGTGCAAGTGAATGGGGCTGGCCCCTGAAAGAAACTCAAGTTACTCAACTCGGCTGACGCAGAAAATGCATAGTCCCAGCGGGATGGAGAACAGCGGATCCTGAAACGACAACACGGCCGGAAGGATATGAACGCCGAGTTGTTTCAACGGAGCTGGAAGAATTCAAAAGAGGTTTCAATTGAAACGGCGAGGTTGGAGGCCCAGTCAACTCTTTCAGAGAGAGGCCAAACGATGATCATAATCCGACCCGGAAGCGAAGAGACGGAAAACCGCAATGAATCTGAAGGGGGTTCTTCTGATGTGGCATAGAGAAATGGGGCAACAGTGTGGAGTAAAGATGATAGGATGTAAATATACAGTAGCAATGAATGGCCAGATTGTTGTTTAGCCTGTTGTACCTTGGGTACATATACAAACATAACCATTCATATAGAAGCCAATTCACACTTCAACATCGCCTTCCTTCAGATACTGTCGCCTCGCTCCAATCGAAGCCTGCAATGCTCTCCACGCACGCCTCAATTTCTGCTGTTCCAAGAAGCCGATGCCAGTCAGGACAGTCAAAAGAGTGATAGGCAGAGTCGACGCAACATATGCAATCCACGACCTATGGCCAGTCGCGAAGATGCCTGCACTGAATATAGACTGAAAACTCAGCAAGTTTGCTTGCTCCCATTTACTTGTTGTTATACTTACAGCAATCAAGCTGGCAGGCGCAAACACCAGTGCTATAATGGCAATGAGGTTTGTTTGGGAGCTCTCTTGATGGGCGAACAGATTGTTAATCTGTACTGTCAGCATAGGAAAGTCCGGAGATTAGGGCAAAGGAAGACTGACTAGGTTTATCTGCACCCCAATACGTTCCTTGAGACACCCAATCTGCGTCTTCCTATTCATCGTATGCACCATCTCAAACTCAATGGAGTCAATCAACGCAGCCCACGCACCAGTCCTCGCATCGCCACCTCTCAACCATGCCAGCACCTCCCCATCTCTACCAGCACTACTACCACCCACCAGCCTGTGCAACCACCTCCAAACATCAACCTCAAAGCCCACCGCGCGCGCAACAAAAAGCAAATTATTATGGCACAAATGCAGCACACTCGTAGCTTCATGGATATCATTCGGCCAGCGCACTAGGGCTTTACTCGGATCATCCCATGGTGTCGATTTGGTCTGCACCTCGGCGCCGAGGATGGCGCTGTCCAGGGTCTGACGTTTGGATTCGGATGTATGTCCGAGTTCGCGGGTTAGGTGGATGAGGAGATGGAGGGCTGTTTGCCAGGCAGAAATATAATTGATATTGTGCTCGAATTCGAGGATCTGCCCGAGGTCAATTGGCTGGGCGTCGAAGAGGAGGCAGGTCACTGTATTCGAGGCTGGGGTGATACGCATCGCGCAGAAGATTTCTCGGACTGGTGCTTTGGGCGTGGAGAGGAGGATTACTATGTACCTATCATCAGACTGGACGGAATGTGTATAGACAGGAGAATTGGCATACGCAAGGATTTAGGGCTATTTCCATCACCATCGTCGTCGTACTCAACAAAACTCGCAAATACCCCGTGGATAGAACATATTACCTCGCGAGTCTTCTCCGGTAACTGGAATGTCTTCATTATGATCTTAAAAACGTCCTGGTCGACACCGAGAGGGTGTAGAGTGCCGTTTCCATGGCCGGCACTTCATCCGTCAGCTCAAATCTTCATTCATTAAGGTCCGGAAGACTAGAAAGACAAGAACTAACATGATCGTAAAGACATTCGTCTGTGGCACTTTCTATCAATCAATTAGTATTTGATTTATTTCCATTTTTATTCGACGATTCACACCTGTAAGAAGTCAAGTATCTCAACCCGCCTACACAACCTCGCAGTATTCCTATTCCTATCCTCTGAAAGCGCAGTACTAGTAAAGCAGAAAAGCTCTGTTTTGTCTTCATGCACGAAGTTGATTGTGTAGTGTTCTGACTCTCTTGTTTTTGTCTTTATAGTGGTGGTCTGTTTTGTGGCATATTCGAATTCGGATGTCATTGTGATACAAGATGGAAATCCAGGTATGGTAATGCTAGAACCTAGGTTTATTGCCTTGTATAATTTTGGCTGTAGTTGGAGATGGATTGTCTGTTTAAATCATTCGTTACTATATCTAAATAGGTACGTTAGGGCTAGACGGCCTCGGGGACGCGTGGTTGGGCAACACAGCCTAAAGCCACCAGCTATAGCCAGGATTGAAATAGAATGTTTTGCATTAGTACTACTAGCGCAGAGTAGAAGTAACCAATAATCGATTGACAATGATCAATATACAAAATGAAAGAAACACCACATACATTACATAAACGTACACACGGAAATAAATTTTTTGTTTATGAAATATCAGCAATATCCATATCATTATCCCCATTTGCCGCCGCGTCAGGTAGTCCATCTTCCACTCCGGCCTCAGCCTCGCCCTCCGGAGCAGACGTAGCAGCAACCTCATCCTCAGTAGGAGGCGGCGGCATCGTGCCCAACGGCGTAGCATTAACCATAGCATCAGCAATAAAAGCCGCCTCAACAGCTGCCTTTCGCTGGAAAACGCGGCGCCATCTCACGGCCCAGCGACGGATGATTTCGTTCTCTTCGCGCGTGCTCGGGTCGTCTTCGCTTCGCTCCATGAGTTCGTCGTTACTGCCGCCAGCAACAGGGGCGATGGAGTCTTCGATGAGCGTGAAGAGGGTCTGCATATCCGCCTTTTCGCGATTGAGCGCCTCATCGACGGCGCTGAGTTGGGGCTCGTACAGGCCGCGTTGCGTGCGGGCGGCGACGATTTGGCGGATCCGGTTCGTCACTTTGCCGACTGTGGCGGAGATCATTTCGTAGACGTGTGCTTGCGAGAGGATCTTGCCGGCGTCGATGCGGTCGAGTAATGCCCATTCGATCACGGAGAGGGGCGTGAGGATGGTGTAGTTCAGGAGCTTGTCGATGATGTTGATTGCGATTCCGGGCTGGTCGACCCAGTATTCCATCACCGAGGTGATGATTTGTCGTCGGCCGGGTGCAGAACGAGGCCCAATGGCGAGAAGGCGTTCCTTGTTCCTTTCGATGCATGAAAGGACGTGTGATAGCGATTTGGATCCGACGAAGCATATCGATGTGACAAATGCATCGGTGGATGGGACCACCGAGTCTTCGATGTCGTGCTCGGTGGCTTGTTTTTCAATCTCTGCAATCACAGGCTCGATTTCTTCGTCTGTTGCTTTTTTACGGATGAGTTGCATTAATTCCGATCCTTGCTTAGAATATGGAGTAGCTTTTCCCCTAATTAGCAAGCAACACTTGAATATTCGTGCCGAGGGATTGACTCACTCTCTAAAGTATACTTGAAATCCGGCGTGTCTTTCTCTTTGCCTTCGGAAATCAGAGGCTGATAAGGCTCAGGGAGTGTTCCTTTAATACGCTGGGCAAAGCTCAGCCGGATCTCTTTGTCCAGTGCACCAATAATAAATGCCATCTTTGGATGGATCTCAGGAAGCTGCAGATCATCAATCCTATTCAAGTCAGTTCACCAATTTATTCTAGTTAGTCGCTCATCCTGGAGACGACTCACCACTCCGTCCATTTCCACGTAAACCCAAAATTGCTCAGATGATGCGCAAACCAGTCCAAGAACCGCTGGGTCAGATCAACATCCAGCCTCTCCACATTGCGATACAAAAAGCGAATGGCACGTCCAAGACTAGGCGCAATGGCAGCAGGGGCAATCTTGCAGCATTCTGTGAGCACGGAGTGATAGTAGACGAGCTTATGCTCGGGACCCGGCAGCTGGAAAAGCTGCGAGAACACAGCGTCAACAGCGACGTCTTCGGGTTTCCAAGTTGGGCGGTCCGTAGGCAATTCTCGTAGCTTGTCGAACGGCGTTGCCCGCTTCACAAATGTGTCCGGTGAGAAATAGCAATCAACGTCAATTAAAAATTTGGCCACGGCCATACGGTTGAAATCCAATATATTGATGGCGTCGACTAGTGCATCGCGCAACAGCGTTGAGGCTATATCACCAGTTGGCGGCACCGTCTCCATTTCCTGCTCCGCATAAACCGAGTAGTAGACCTCTGGATAAATGGCTCGGGGTCCGTTCTTCACAGGGTCCGGCACAGTCACTGCAGGCAAGGCGTGTTTAGGAGCGGTTTCCAGAGTGACGGGATTTTCGCCTTCTTGGTTTTCGGGCGGCGGCGGCATAAACTCAGCGACGTCTTTCCACGGCCGAGGGAGGCATTTGAGCTCCCAGGCTTGGTTTGTTGATTCGTTTTGAAGTTGCTTTTGTAGTAGGCCGATGAAGCTCTGCAAGGGCTCGGAGTTTTCATCGCTACTGTCGAAACTGAAGGGGTTCACGAGCGCTTCCAAGGCGTGTGGAGTGGATGCGATGATATCTGTCTTTTCGAGCAGCGCCGCTGCCTGAGACTCGAAGCCAGAAGAAGCCGACGAGGACATGACGTAGGGAATGGCAAGAAGGATTATCTTGACGAGTTCAAGACCCAATGACTGCAATATTTAGCACCGTAGCATATACCTTAATAAACCCAGGGAACTTACATCCTCAGAAGACGTCGTCTGTAGATCCACAGCACGCGAAAATAGATCTTCAAGAATAACGAACACGCCATCACCCTCAAGCATGCCCTGTACGCAACTGAGAAAGCGCACAAAAAGCTTTACATCACGCCATACGCCGGCATTGAGAGCTTCCTGCAACGTCGAGGTTGTTTTCTTCAGCGCCTCGACAGCAAACTCTGGCTTCAGGGTGTTGAGGACGAGGACGACGGCGGCGACAAAGGGGATCTTGAAGGGTTGTTCGAGAGTCCTAAGCACGTGGCCTATTAGTTTTATTCAACGACGGTGGCTGAATGGTGATGCGCTCACAATTGAATGATGGTCTCCAGAAACGCCTCACGAACATCCTCGTCGTCGTAATTGTCCGCGGCCATTCGCGCAATGTACACCACATCATCCTCGACTCTGCGAACAGCCTATACACATATCATCAGTCTACTAAATCTTTTCCTCGGAAGAGAAAGAAAACACACCGACTCGGCGATTAGCAGTAACTGTCTCCGCACCCTCGAGCCAAGGGGTTCTTCATATCTGCGTCGCTGGGGACGGCGATCAAAGTCATCGTCATCTAAGCCGCATAAAAAATATAGCAATTAGCTCTTGATTCCTTCGCCAAGTTCTCGATGCAAAGTGCAAAGCGTAAACGATAGACGTACCTCTGTATCTCCGCTTGCGTCCTCCTCGATGACCGTTATTTCGACGCTCGTAGTCAGCCATGGCTAATTCGCTCGACAGTGCAGCAGTATGCTATGCGAGCTATGGTGTGCTAGCGTGCGACTGAGTCCAGTCGAGTCGAGAGTCGAGGGGATGTCGACGAGAGAAGTGATCAAAGCTTTTCTTTCGTGTTTTAGTCTAAGACGGCCGGACGGGGAAGCTCTTGCTTGCTTAGTTAGCTTGCTGCTTGAAACGGGTTAGTCCGACTCCGGACTTAGTCTTACAGTCAACTGGCACAGCAGACATCTACTGTAAGCGTGACTTTTATCTTGAGGCATCGCCAGATGTTATGAATTAAACACTATGTACAATACGTCAATAAATAGAAGGATAAAAGATCTATCAATTTGAACTGCGTGAAAATCGCTTAATATTGTATAAAGTCAACTTTCGTTCGTTATCTATAAAAACGTCTCAAGTGCAAAGAGAGAAGAAAGAAAGATTCCTGCATCGGAAAATATTACAAAAAAGACATGCCCGCTTTCTCTCTGTTTTTTAAATGTCAAGAAAAGGGGAAATGAAAAGGGGGAGGGTGAAGAAGAAGAAAAACCAAGAATAATAGTAGTAATAGGTAAGTCATCAGTTCAGTCAAAGTCACTCTAGTTCAGTCACTTAGCTTAGACAGTCAAATGGGGCTCCATCCAGACACACACAATACCAAAGAAAATAAGGGGAAAAGAACAGGAAAGGGGAACGGAGAAATGAGAAGAAAGAAAAGGGAATCTGAACGATAGAGATGATCCTGGATTCGAGGACAGCGACAGTTTAGGGTAGGCCTGGAGAAAGTAAAAGCAGACGAGAGAGATTTCGAGAAAAGGAGAACAGAGGATAGACAAGTGAAGTAGGAAAAGAAAGAAAATATAAGTGAAAAGGTTGATATACCAAGCCATTCGTTCCATCTGCAAAGATGGTAACAGGCTCACACCCCAACACTTTCAACATTCAATTGCTGTTAAGATGATGCCGACAGCAGAATCATACAAGCGTATCACACCAGTCGTCCTCGTTCATGTTTATCAATCCAGTCCACGCCATGTAAAGCTAAGCCAGGGCCCTCGATTCCCATCCATCCATACACATCATAAGACTCGTACACACAAGGGGTATCATTTTCATTGTCTCTCCCACGCAAATGGTTTTTTTTTTCTTTTTTGATAAAATCGATAAGCTCCGGGCATCGCAGCCCTTCTTGCATGAGGCTGTCCTTGCCACCTTTTCGATTCCTTACCCACCCGACCGCGCACGGTGGACTTCACTCCCCTAACTTTTTTGATAGCTCAGAGATTCACACATCCCTGACACTGCTCGACTTGCAAAACCGTAAGTAACATGTTCGGAACTTTTTCTGTCAATATGCAAGACCGCCCAATGCATAATAAAATGAAGGGAGGCATGTCTTGTGGTGTCAACAAGCACACTCGCATTTCCTTTTTTTTAATTCGTTTTTGATCACATAATGTAGCATCCCAAATTAGATTCCGAGTTTCGTTCGTTCAGCATGATAACAAAAGTTTATGAAAAGAAAGGGTAGATCAGTCGAGATGGGCTCGCATCTCTTCTTGCGGAAGCGGCGTGAAGTTGTCGATATCCAGTCCACGAGCCTCCAAAGCAGCTCTTGCGTGAGGGGGGACCAGCCGACTGTTCAGCTCAGGAGCAATTGAAAGTTCTGTTCCTCAGTCAGTATGTCTCAAAATTTCCATCCGTTCGTAACAACACATACCGTGGTGTGAAAAGTCGAAAAGATTAGGGAGTTCTCGGGGTGGATTGCTAGGGTGGCGCGAGTCTGGCAATCGGGTGTTGGGATCACGCAGCTCATCGAAGAAGGGGTGGATCATGGCCTCGACTGCCTTGAGTCGTTGCGTGGGTGTGTATTCTAAGAGAGCGGAGATGAGATCGATAGCCTCATGGGGAGCTCGTCGGAAGACCTGAGATTATGGATTAGTAATTCAGCATACACAAAAAAGAAGAAGCTGCTCACCTTGTTGAAGGGGTGGGGCTTGATTTGAGGGAATTTGTGTTCCATATAATTGGGGTTCATGGTGCGGATTTGTTCTCGAGTCGGAGTGCCCAGCACTTTAATGATTTCCACTAGTTGGTCGATTCCGGATTCACCAGGGAACAATGGTTGTCCCAGCATCAACTCGGCCATTACACAACCAGTCGACCACACATCTATGCGAGTCAGTGTCCACGAGGTCTTTGTAGAAGTAGTAGAGAGGGGAGTAATACCGATTTTTGTGGTGTAGTTGGTAGCACCAAAGATCAACTCCGGCGCTCGGTAGTAGCGAGAGCAGATGTAGGAAACGTTTGGTTCGTTTTCGACCAGGATCTTTGCTGAGCCAAAGTCACACAGCTTGAGAATACCCGTGCTTGGGTCAAGCAGAAGATTCTGGGGTTTGATATCTCTGTGACAGATTCCTCGCGAGTGGATGTAGGCGAGCGATCGGAAAAGTTGGTAAATGTAGAGCTTGACCTCGAGCATTGGCATGGTCGTTTTCATTTTGTTGAAGTACCGCGAAGCCCGGTAGACCGTCTCAGGAACGTATTCAAGGACTAGGTTCAAGTAGACTTCATCTTTCTATAAGAATAATCAATAACCATCACGTGTGAATATAGAATGACAAGGCTTCACATACCCTCTCTCCGTTAGAATAGTAGAAAGCCTTCAATTCGACAATGTTAGGATGGCGTACAATGCGCATGATTTGCAATTCACGATTCTGTAAACTCGGCATTAGTAGACGCAAACTGCGAGGTCGCATCGTTGACCTACCTTAAACCGCTTGTCCTGGAGCACCCGCTTGATGGCGGCATCCTCACCACTGGGAGACATTTTTGTCTGAAACACGACACCAAAAGAGCCATTTCCCACGATCTTGCACTGGGTGTACTGCATTTCCTTGGTCTCGCCGGTCAAGCCATCTTGTACTTTTTCGCGGACAACCTCTGTAGAATCCAAGGAACGGTCAGTATGAATATACACAAGTTAGTTTCGTCACACTCACCACCCATGCGTAGGCCCGCAAATACCCCGGTACGACTTTGCGACATCACGGAGGCTTTCTAGTGGTGACCAGCAGAAAAAGGAGGGACACTATCGAGAATACGGAGGACTGCACTTCAGGAGTGACTGACGCCGAAACGAGGACGCGGTGACGGTTGGGGGGTCCGTCTTGGGCAGCGGTTGTGAAATGAGGAAGAAACAATGCCGTCGCAGTTGCTATGGAATGAGGCCAGTTCTTGTGCTCGCCCAAATTGAATGTCGTAATATGCGCGTTTTGCGTAATCACACCGATTGCATGTAGGGAATTCGGGGGGTTCGCGTCGTCCTTTCGTTACTGTGAGCACTCGAAGCTAGAAGACGTTAATATTTATATATATATATATTTTTTTTCAAGAAAGTTGAGGGCAACAACAATGGTAAGCAATCATGTGCAGACAGGGATCGGGCGGGATTTTGGCAATTCTGGCTGAATCGGGAAGACCCGAGGAATGCTTGCAGTGCAATTATTCGAGGACCACCGTAGATAAGCAAAGAGAGTGGATCAGGCCGATCAGCCCAGAACAACGAGGATTCCTCAAGGGATGGCACGAGCGCGGAGGGAGGCCGAGGGAGGGGGGCTGTGAGAGGGAGGCAGGATAGTGGGTGTTTGATGGTGATGATGGAGGGGGCGGCGAGAGATGAAGTAAGAGACAGGCCTCGAGCAGCGACGCAGAGGGGGCGAGCAGAGCAGAGAACACGCACGCACACTATACGTAGAGTTATGTCGAGGGAGATCGATCACCGAGAGGCGCAGGAACGTGTGCGGGACAGACAGGTGAAGTCGAGAGGAGAGGAGAGGAGAAGTGGTGGTGGTGGTGGTGGTGGTCAGGGAAGCCGCAGGAAGAGAGCGGTCGGGAGAAATGACACACGGCGGCCCGGTTGAGGCACGACCAAACACAGGAAGCGTATCGGGCAGGGCAGGATCAGGTTGGCATAAGAAAGAAGGGGGACGGAAGAAAAGCTGAAAAGTAGAAAAAGAGAAAAGGGAGGAAAAAGCAACGTGAGGGAGGAATTCAGACAATCACCACGAGTCGAGCAGGGAGCAGCGCAGACAGCAAGCACAGCAGCACTAGTATGTAGTTGTCCTGGGGGAGTCGAGGAGAGACTTACGCTGGAGAGCAAGAGCAAAACTACTAGTTACTAGTTAACTAGTCAGCTAGTCAGCTAGTAGGGAGCTGGGACAGGTAAGAGGAAGCAGAGATGAACGGCGGTTGAGAGAGACAAAGTGGGCGGTGGGCAGGCGAATGAGGCGGGAAGGCTGAGACGTGGTGGAGATAAATTACTATTATTCCCGGCCCTGTGCTCTCTGGATACTACAGTTATATGGCCTATGCATGGCTATATATTTATATATCTACATATTTACATATAAATGCAGATATAACAACTCTCTCTGCTGGATTGTTCCAGCACCCGGCCTGATTGGCGGGCTCTACAGGTGTCTACAGCGTCTTGAATCATGTTGTATACAGGCCTTGCTGTTTCGATCAATTGCTGCAGCATTCTTGCATCTGCCTATATCGCACAGAATATAGCTACGTGCTAGTTAGCTGGAGATTATATAATAGTAAGTAAAGTATCTTACCATGCACAGAAAAATCAAAAAGAGGGGTGTATTTTATCCTTGCACTTGACCTGAATTTCAGCACTGCGATTTCAAAATTTCACGCAGTCAATCAGGTGTCAACCCTTTTTTTTTTCTGCCAGGTCAGGCGTCAAGGCTATTATTAGGCTTTGCACTACGACAGAATCCATCTCGATTGACGTAAGATGCATGATCTGGTACAACTCTGTTTGTTTGATGTGTCTTGGGAGCGGCGGGCGTGTATATGAAAGACGAATACCGAGCAATAGCTGTACAGGCCGTAAATTACAGCCGAAATACACAGTCATGACCAGCCACAGCAGCGACAGGCGCCATTGGCCACAGCTGACCGGCAGCTTGGGTCGACAGTATGCTGGTAAATTGCAATGCTACGTGCTAGCCGGCGCATCCCTGTCGAATGACGCCAGACGTCGATGTGCTCTGCCAGACACACACTGATTGCCGTAAGCGGTGCGCCGCAGGTCAGTAAATATCGTCGACGATATAAAATGATAGTGAGAGGGGTTGCTACGTAGTTGGTTGCTGCTACGCCGAAGATGGTTAGTCCATGCGGGTGATGCGGATTTTGGCCCGTGCTGATTGGCCGCGGTGGGGCCAGCCAGCCTGATCAGGTGCCACAAGACCTGTTATCGTCATGCCAAGAGCTGTATTTCGCGGTATGAGTGCGTATCCGTATTGTAAATTCGTTTTTATACTGGCTCGCTCGCTCGCCTCACAGTCAGTACAGTCAGTAACAGTGCTACAGCACTGCTACAGCATACTACTGCTGCACTGTCTGTGCTCTGCTTTTCCATGCAACGGGCTGGTGGTTAGTTGGCCAGCCAAGGCCAATCCTGTCCGGAGTTGAGCATCATTCTCCCCTCCAGTTCAGGACACCAACAAAGTTCAAGCAACGATCAGCTATGCTGCCATGGCATGGCAGTCATGCCATGACACCGGCTAGAGTTGCTCGGATCGTCGCTGCAGTGGTCCTGTTGCACATCAACTTGATCCAGCATAAGCATGCCATCCTCGACATTCGTGCATCAATAATGGGATTGTCACTGCCATGGACCCTATTCCGAACGCTGTAAAATTCGTACGGACGAGTACGCATAGGTCCCGTGACCGCTGTGACGTGCTCTTTTCTTTCTTTCCTTCTTTCTTTTTTTCATGTCGGGTGATCAAAGTCGTTTCGTTTCCACTAGTTAACGGCCGTATTCGTATTTACGTCCCTGTTTAATTACCGGGGACCTGGTTTAGATTACGAGCTTACCAACTTAGTCCAACTTACCTGCAGCGGGCTAGCCGGTAAGGGTTAGATGCTGTGCAGCATGGACTTGGGTCTCTAGCTGGATACAGAATAGCGCGAGGGCACACTGGCCAATCCGGCCTTTCGATTTTATACTTGACTCCAGCTTTGTCTCGACTCAGTTGACGGTTCGGTTTTTTCTTTCCTAGAAAAGCCTGGAAAATTGGAAATGCTGTTGATTAACCTGGCACTTCGAGACGTGAATGCAGCATTCCTCCACGGAGAAATCAAACGGGCCTTTGTTATTTTTGGATCTGGTCGAATGAACGTGTCACCTGCCCTAGCCACATGGAATGTCGCTTGGGCCTTCATCCAGAGTCCACAGCTAAACTAGACTACTGGAGCTTGGATTGAGCTGCTGCTCTGTTCGTGTCGATGTCGATGTCGATGTCGATGTCGATCTCGAGAGCTTCATACTCCGTACGGAATACATCGTAGCTGATAGCTACCTGGCTAAGCTTTGTAGCACACGGCAAATCCTCCGTATACGTCACACAGTCCACCTGCCGTCGCGGCAAAAGATCAGTATACAAGCCAAGACAAGACTTTGTCGGTAGTTGCACAGACAGTTACAAGCAAACAGACGTGTTGCATCTCGGGGGTATTGTGTGTGACCTAGTCAGGTACTGGCACAGGTACTTGTACCTGTGCCTAGCACGGAGGATAGCAGATCCTTCAGCTGTAACACAACTATGCTTACGTTTATCCGCTGTTAGACCTGGATTTGGTGATTGTTGAGTCGTAAGGTTTGTACCTACGTGGTGTGGTGTTTGTCTAGACTCGAGCGAAGCATGTCCACTGCATGCACTGGCGCGGATACACATCTCTCCATAACATGATAACACAACTGCCGGCACAGCTAGCACACAAACGGCATGTTCTAGACACCTGGCACGTAGCTATATCCATTCGCCACGTCTAGCCAGAGCTTTTGCATTTACATTGAATGCTCAATACTGCGTATAAAATTAAGTTAGGGCTGTACTGTAACGGTAAGGATCAATCCAGATAAGATAAGTGCGTACGGTACGGTATGGCCGATGGTAAGATACGCACGTACAGTATTTTTTGGTCACATGATGTCGCTCATGTGACCCCAGCATACCCACCGGGCCCACCGTGGGCCTGGTCCAATCAATAATGGCGCTGTCTCAGTCCACTTTCCGGGTCCACTCTCGATTTCATTCATCATTTTCGGTGCCCACAGAATATTTCCATCAAATAGCCAGCCTCCGTGATAATATTACCATCATCTCACCCTGAGCCAATAGCCACCCTCTAAAATCATCCTGTAAATATGGAAATTAACAGCAGATCCAGTGATCCAGTGATCAGTGATCAGTGATCAGTGAGCGTATCCACCATCATCTACCCAGCATCTCCTAGCCTTGGTAGTCCGTGGTATGGAACTTGCCACACAAAATCTACCAGAACAGGAAATAATTCCAAGGAACTGCCCTAAAACGAAAAGCGAAAAATCCCTCTGATCATCGCTCGCGTTAACTGTTTATGGACCATGGAGTGCAGTCACTCATGGAACATATCTCCCAGAATTGCACTATTCGGGAATAGCATCAGGTACATGTACATATTCATATGTCATATGTCGTATGTCGCACTGCCAGACATCCATACCTAGGTACTGGGATGCATGGGTATGAGTTTGGTTTCGGTGTATCGTTCTGTGTGTGCGATTGTTAGTAAGCACTGTACGAGTCAGTTAGGCGATCTCGAGGATCGTGTTAATTGGCTGATTCACATACGAGTTTTACTTGGATGTCGACAGAGTATATTATGGAAATGTCATAATAGGAATGCCAGATTGTACAGACTACAGTGTAAATATTAAATCTTATTGTATTGCTGCTATTTTACAGTTGCTCCTCTCTATGCAGATAAAAAGAACATTGATGAAGAAAATCCATACCAGAGTAATATCACCGGTTTGGAGAAGAAAGGTCAAAAAGAAAACGAAAGAAAAAGAAAAACGCATCACTTCTATACACGAAGCCGTACGGTACCAATGTCAGCCCAAATACGTACTGCATACTGCAAACTGCATACTCCTCGTGTCAATGTGGAACCAGCCGCAATGCAGGGGTCTTTTTCTGTCAAGAGTGAAGATCTAGTAAGACAATGATCGAAAGCGGTGCTCATCTTTATCCACTGCGTTTATTGCAGGTGGAATAGCGGAGCGAGCTTAAAATGGAGGTGGGATGGCGCCGAGAGACTCGGCCTTTTCTTGTTGCTCCATGAGTTCCTCGCCAGCAATTTCGAGAGAGACGGCGAGACCGACTTTAGCTTGTTGCTATAATTATGTTAGTCACAACGCAGCTATATACCAGACTTGTAGCTTACCTTGACGTGATCAACCTCGCCCGCAAAAGTCAACGAGATAGGCATGGCTATCCGCTTGTCCAAGACACAGCTGACCTTGCCAGTGCTGTCGACCTGCGCACGGAATGTAGACGCACGGAAATCGTATTTGGCACCAATTGTTGCAGTGCCGTCCCGGCTGGGTCCTCCCATCATCATAGCCGCAGGGCTGGGGGCGAATTGAAGGTTCATATCCACACCAGCCTCCACCTTGTCAGACAGCTTCTTCCAGTACGATGCGGCGATGGCGCCCTGGGCCTGGAGTTGCGCAGTACCAATCCAGTCCGCGCCGCGGTACTTGGCGCAGTACGAGAGGGTCGATTCAGGGCGAGAGTTGAGTGCCTGTCGCTGCCAGATGGCCTCGAATCCGAGAGCAAGACCGGGGGTGACCGACTGGAGGTAGCTTCCAACGTAGATACCGGTTAAACCACCTTCCAAGATAGACGGGTTGAATGCCTTGAGGGAAAAGGAGAAGTCGTCTCCGGTGTAGTCGTTATCGATCTGCATGATGCCTTGCGCGCCGCCAGGCATAATCTGAGCGTTCGACTTCGTTACGAGCTTTTCCGTCCATCGGTAGTTGCCAACGGCGCTGAGACCGCCATCGCTGCCGAGGTTTCCTTGCAGGAACACCTATCCATAATCCAATATAAGCCTCAATCCGATAACAAACGTATAATGAATAAGCTAGAGATACACACCTTTGGTGATCCATACATGGCACTGAAGTTATATGGAGGCATGTTGCCAGCTGATCCCATAGCAAAAGCATGAGACATCCGGAACAGGGGAGACATGCCAAAGACTTTGGTCAGGTCTGCCCGAAGACCGCTGAACATGAAGTTGGACAGCAGCACATCCTTCTGTACCTCCCGCGCAATATTATCGACTGTTCCGGGGTTGGACAAGCCCAGCGCCGCTCTCCGTTCGGAAAACGATCCGTATGCATCTTTGATCACTGCGGCGACAGAGTTGTCTGTCAAAAACGACAGTGCGGATAAATCAGCCATTTTGAGTATACTATTCGTTTGCGATTAGGATTGTAATCGGCCCCAAGATGAATGGAAATGGTTGAGGCTGGTGATGGAGATGAAGTCAGTCAGACTCGAAAAAAGGACTCTTGACCAGAGTCTAGATGAATTGCAAGCAGCGAGCAAGTCTCGAGTGTCTGATGAATAGAACAAAGTGCACAAAACGCGACGCGTCGGTAATTGACCTGCCCAGAATCACCGAATCCAACAGCCGGTGGTTATTTGGTCGTGTTGTTGGAAAAGTAGCTTCGGCTGATGAAATTTGGTCGTTACAGCCCGGCGATGTTTTCACAGAGCTTTTTTGCATGGTTTGCATCCCGGCCTCGCGCCTAACCTGATTTGGCGCGGATCTGGCATCGATCTGACTGGGCGAGACTGACGTACGAACACAACCATTTATTGCTCATTGACTTGTCTGTTTTTTTCTTTGCAGTAGTTCCGTGCAGCAGAGACATTGAATTACCTCTCGTTGCAGCGGCCCAAGCGCAGTAACCGGTACTTCATCCGGCGTGAACGAGCGTCTGTTATAGACTCAGTACCCCTCGGCTTTCGTCATTCCGTTTATATATCAAAGAAGTCGTCGTCTAACCACCGCTTGCAACATTCTACGGTATACAATTGTCTCGAGTATCATTGTTGAGTCTGACTAGAAGCCATGGACACACTACTGTATGCCCCGCAAGTCTTGTCTGTTCATGAGTGGATTGTCTAATCGTGCGCAGAACCGCCGACGTCGTCGCGAGCTCTCCGCGCTTTCGGAGAAAGTCGAGCACCTTCGTGGATGCCATCCACGATCTTCCAGAGAAGGCAGAGTTGGCGCCGGCCCAGCTCTACATCACCGAGTCCGGAAGACTGTTCCACTCGGGCCGTATTGTGATTATCACGGTAGGCTTGCCGGCTAGAGGGAAGACGTAAGTACTGCAGCGCGATTTTATGAGTTAAACGCATTGCTGACTTATTCAAGGCACATTTCCGTTGCCCTGGCTCGCTATCTACGCTGGTTAGTTGGTGCTCAGAAAGCATCACTTGGAAAATCAAATCACTCATATTTCATAGGCTGGGAGTGAAGACGCGGATCTTTCACCTGGGTGACTACCGACGTGCAACTATCGGACCGGGCCAAGATATGCCTGATGACTATTTCTTTGTCAACGGTTGGTCGAGAATCACCCTCTAAGGAGAAAGGGATCTAACAATACTGTGTTTAGCTTCTGCGTCGTCGGTGCTTTTGCGGCAGAAAATCGTGAAGAAATGCCGCGACGATATAGCCCATTTCCTGAGCCACGAGAATGGGCAAATAGCAATCTATGATGCCGTGAACCCAATAGCCGCTGGCCGTCGCTCGCTCGCCAAGGAGTTTGCGAAACAAAATATAGAGGTACAAAACTTGCACTGCGCCAATTGGATCTGCCACTGACCCGGGTATAGACCCTCTTTATAGAATCCATGTGTGACGATCCGAGAATAATAGAAGAGAACGTTCGACGAGTCAAGATCTCTTCGCCTGACGTGAGCAATCTGTTTATTCGAAGCAAGAATCTTACTAATAGTGACCGAGTATATAAACTGGGAGGCCAACGACGCCGTCAAACACTACCTTGGTCGCATTTCCGCACGGATTCCCCATGTGGAAACCATGGAGGAGAAAGATCTCAACTATATCAAGGTATGACTACTAGTCAGCGTATGGGTGTATCATTGAAGCTAACGGACGAAGATGATTAACGCCGGAGAACGCCTGATTGTCAATAACTGTAGCTTCGGATACCTCTCAAACCGGATTGTTTTTTACCTTATAAACCTGCACATAAAGTCAAGACATACATATTTCGTTAGGGTCAGTCAATTGCAACTACGGATAGAGTGCAAGTTAGCTAACAGCGTCCAGGCTGGTATCTCGCTGGATGCCAATTCCTACAAAGCAGACGCATCTTTATCGGAAAGGGGAACAGATTACGCGAAGAAAATGACAGAAGTTTTACTTCAGCACCGGGAGTCTGAAAGACAAGCCTCACTAGACCAAGGAGACTCGGGCGCTGTCTTGAAACCGTTGACTATATGGACATCGACCAGGCGCCGAACAGTTGAGACCGCAAAGTACCTGCACGAACAAGGCTATGCAGTCCGCCAGAGGTCGCAGTTGAGCCAGTTGAATCCAGGGGTCTGTGAAAAGATGTCCGAACAGCGTATCAGAGAGGAGTATCCGGATGAAGTGACGAAGCACGAGATAGATCCTTACCATCACCGCTATCCTCGTTCGGAGGTATGTGAAATCGCTCCATCATTAAGCTAATTCACAGACTAAGTGTGACAGTCATATCACGATCTGGCCGTTCGGCTCGAGCCAATCATTCTCGAATTAGAGCGAGAGAAAAATGACCTTCTCATCATAGCTCACGAGAGTGTCCTGAGAGTCTTGTATGGGTATTTGATGGCCTGTAACGCTGCAGACATCCCGTTCCTATCATTCCCTCGCAACGAGATTATTGAGGTATGTTACCCACGGCCCCTTGGATTGTCAATTTAAATCAAGTTACTAACGATACGCACAGATCATCCCAACTAGTTATCAAAACGAGGCACGCCGAATACCCATCCCGGACCTACCGGAGGAGATAATTCCTCCGTCCCCGGAAGATCTCAAGATCCCCGTACCTTCCAGTGGCTATACTACGCCGATGATGGGTCTGGGAAGCCCTTCCACAGGCATATCGACGCCCCAGAGTGGATATCGCACGCCTCGAGAACCTGAAAGGCTTACTCAGCAGCATGTCGAAGACGTTGTGTAGGGTAGTTGCTGGTCTTATAGGCAAAATCATTCATTCATTCATCTATTCGTTTAGCGTCGAGATGGTTGATACCAACTCGATATCTTTTCGGGCTTTCCCCCTTATGACAAGCAAGATAAACCGTTAAATATACATTATTCAATACCGACATCTATCCCCCATGCAAAGTAGAAACAAACAATATATTGTCCCTGGGCTGTATTTCATAAGCCTCTTCGCCCTCAAGCTCCCAATCGGCGTCGTTAATCAAGACGAGAATGCCGGGGCGCCTATATCTCTCTGAGTAAGTAGCTTAATAGACTCCATGACTGAGACTTACACATGATCATCAAGAATGAATAACTCCTTCCGCGGATCTTGCATCAGATTCTCGACAAGGTAGTGAATGAGCCACGCAATATTCGGCCGTTTCCCATCCTCACTGACATTTGCTGGAATTGAAAGACTGTGTTTGCGCTCGTTTGCAAAGAGTATTTCTAAACCGCCGCTGTAGCAAGTAATGTCAGAAACGTAACCAAGCAACGCAAGCATAGAATGACTCACCTAAATTCCACGACGATAGGAATAGTCTCGCCAGGCTTTTGAGACTCTGTCATATTTGCAATAATAGAGAGATATTCAACGGATATAGCGCAAGAGTCGTATAAAGAGGGAAAATATTGCGGAGGGGAACCACTTGCCCAACGCCGGCTTATCGATAAGCTTAAAATTTCGTCCGCAGCGTTTGAGTACGACCGACATCCCACCTTTTCTCACTCTTCGTTCTACTCCACAGCGCCGGATATACCAAGCTCTAGAACTACTTATAAAGATCTGTGACGGACGATAGACTCCTTCATGGTTCGCGCTGCTGCAGAATATATCAGCGTCGGCGGCAATCGCCATCCTGGTGCCGCCGATTGGGATGTCCAGTCCGGCGTGCTAGCATATGGCGCGGATAACAATGTAGCTCTCTGGGAGCCCAGTGTAAGCAATCCTTGATATTATTGCCGATTTTCTAAGCTTACTGATTTATTTGCCTTTAAGTCATACAGAGGAGTCCATGCGCTGCTCGTTGGCCACACCGACAAGGTCAGCGCTGTCCGCTTCGTCGATTGTGCGGAGATCACCAAAAACGGGCGCCTGCTGCTCACCGGCTCAGTGGATCGGACAATTCGTGTGTGGAAACCGACCGGCCAGTCTTCGTATACATGCGTTTGCGAGCTTACCGGGCACACGGGATCTATTAATACTATTGCGGTTGAAAATGGCTCAGACGTCTTCGCGTCCGGAGCTGCTGACGGCACTGTCAGGATATGGAGACTCAGTTTGCAAGAGGAAGATCAAATATCGGCACAGCTTCTGCAAACGATATCCATGAAGTCTCGGTTTTTCCCTTTGGCTATAGCTCTTCAATCGCTGGATAGTGAAGACCCGAAGAGGCCAATGGTGCTGGCAGTTGGGGGCACAACGAACCAAGTGCATATATATTCGGCGCAAAACACTATTTCTGATGGCGCGCCACCAGTCGAATTCGTCTGGAATGCGAAATTGTCCGGTCACGAAGCTTGGGTGCGATCGCTTTCTTTCAGGAAGCTGGACACCAACGATGATTACCTCCTCGCCTCAGCCAGCCAAGACAAATATATTCGTCTATGGAAAGTGCATCGGGGTGAGGTAGCGCCCGTACTCCCCAAGGATGAAGACGATATCATACTAGGTGGTGACGAACCGACCCTGTCCAATAAAGCGCATACGTTTACAGCTTCTGGTACGACCTACTCCGTAACGTTTGAGGCTCTTCTACTAGGCCACGAAGATTGGATATACACTGTCAATTGGAATCCAAGCACAACCGTGAAAAATGCACAACTTCTGTCTGCTTCGGCGGATAACTCTTTAACGATATGGGAACAAGACCCGACGACAGGTGTATGGGTTACGATTGAGAGGATGGGTGAACTTAGTGTGCAAAAGGGCTCGACGACGGCTACTGGCAGTACAGGCGGGTTCTGGATTGGGCTATGGTCCCCCGATGGAAAAGAAGTTGTCAGTCTGGCTCGGACAGGTAGCTGGCGGGCATGGGCGTATGACGAGGATTCAGATATTTGGCAACAGCGACTAGGAATCAGTGGTCATGTCCGGTCTGTCAACGATATTCAATGGGAGGCAAATGGGGGGTATCTTTTATCGACCAGCTCCGATCAAACAAGTCGACTCTATGCTGAATGGTTACGAAGGGAAGAGGAGTCATCATGGCATGAGTTTTCACGACCTCAAATCCACGGCTATGACCTCAACTGTATCGATTCGTTAGGGCCGGCGAGATTTGTCTCTGGCGCTGATGAAAAGCTTTTGCGAGTCTTCAACGAGCCTAAACAGATTGCCCAGTTACTGCAAAATATATGTGGTGTTGCCATTCCAGAAAGACAGGAGGACGAAGAGGAACTGCCAGATGCAGCCAACATCCCCGTCCTTGGGCTCTCAAACAAGGCAGTAGGAGAAGATGTCACATTAACCACAGACGCCGGGCAAACGGTTGACCAATCCGAGCAACAACAAGCAGCCGTGTCCTTGCCCATGCACCAGCCCCCGTTAGAAGATTACCTAGCTCGCCATACCCTCTGGCCGGAACACGAGAAACTATACGGCCACGGATACGAAATATCAGCAGTCGCAGTTAGCCATGACCGCTCCCTGATCGCCACCGCCTGCAAAGCGAGTTCTATAGACCATGCAGTCATACGCCTCTACGACACCAAGCGGGAATGGCGAGAAATCAAACCTTCGCTAACCGCCCATTCTCTGACTATAACATCTCTCGCCTTCTCAGACAATGACAAGTACCTGCTAAGTGTGGGCCGTGATCGTCAATGGGCGGTCTTCAAGCGTGGAGAAGATGGGATAACCTTCTCCCTTTTCAAATCAAACCCCAAGGCGCACTCGAGGATGATCCTCGGGGCAGCATGGGCTCCTTCTTCTCCGTCCTCCAAGCAAGCGATATTCGCAACGGCAGGCCGCGACAAAAGCGTGAAAATCTGGCGCGAGGCTGAGAACTCGGAAGAAAATACCTTCGAATGCATATCTACCATCACACTCAAAACCGCCGTAACGGCCGTGTCGTTCCACTCGGAAGTGACAGCTACCACAGACAACCTCACCTTCCTACTAGCCACTGGCGAAGAAACGGGCCAGATATCCGTTCACAAGCTGGTGGTAGGACCTGCAACTGCTGCAGAGCTGTTGGTCACTTTAGATAAATCTGTTTCGCCGTCCAAGTCAATTACGCGCCTTGCTTGGAGGCCTGGGTACAGGAGGGGTAGGGATATACTGCTTGCTGCTGCAAGTGAGGATTCGTCTATGCGGGTATATAGGGTTGACGATGTACCTACTTAGATGGTAGTTATATCTAAAATTGAAGCATGCACATACCTAGGTACCTAGGTATTAGGTAACCTTAAAAACAATATGCGGTTAGCGTTGGCGTCCGGATATATCGTTGCCTCCTTCAACTTTGTTCTTATTTCTATATCAAGTCATATCAATGAGATAGTGTCGGAGAAGGATCTGTTGTCAGCCGTGATAGAAAAATTAATAGATATAATAACATCTTTCAAGCTCTTGCCTGTACGTCCACTGTAAACAAAAAAAAAAAAAACTTGGTATTGATTATTTACATTCAATCGATTGCCTTTCTGAAGGCAAACAATGTCTAAACGAACAATTAAACGATTTCTAATGATGCAGGTTTCCAATATAAGTAAGCGTGCCTATCACAGGACACAAAGCAAAAAAGAAGAAAGAAGAAGTAATTACAACAAATAACTATAATGATACAAGCTGATGGCGAGAATTGCCGGCGTGAGTTCGTGAGCAGGGTGGTAAAAGGCCCACCTATATACGGTCACTCGATGTCCGTACCTGTTCAAGGTACCCTCGAGCTAGCAGATATTATTAAAATAATAAGTGCGAAAGAGTCCTGATATCCCGGCTTGGCCTAGGGTCATGGAAAGAAGAAGAAAATGCATAGCAAAGGAGGAAGAGGGAGAAGATTAAGAAGTCTTCTTCACAGTCTCCTTGGTCTCGTAATGGCGGTCGTCACCACCCTCGACGGTTTTGACAATGGTCTCCATTTCCTTTGATTGTTTCTCCCATTCTTTCTTTCCCATCTTGGTCTCGCGCTGGAAGAGCTCGGCGTTGGGTTTGCGGTAGCTGCCTCCCAATCGGTCCCACAGCGTTGTGTATTGACCATAGTTGTAGTTGAAATACAGATGATGCATGGTATGGCACGCGGCGCCGTTGATCACGGGGCTGTTGGCGACATATTCACCGTCGTGAATCATGATTGTCCAGAAGTTGATGAAAATGAAGAGCACGACGTAAGCCCACTTCTGCAGAGGGAAAATAAACGGAAACACGTGGTAGGGAACACTCTGAGCCCAGCCATCCATCGGGTGGAATGCGTGCGATGCATACGGAGTAGGCATGATCCACTTGTGGTGCGGTTTGTGCAGTCTCTTGTAAATCAACGGATGGTGAAGGCCTCGGTGGATCCAGTAGATACAGAAATCGGTGAAGACGAGGAATAGAGGGAACTGCAAGAAGCTGTAATAGGGGAACGGCTCCTCGGCGAAAGTGTCGTACATTTTGCCGTATCCACGAACCTCAGCAAAGAAGAAAGGGGTCGTAAGAATAGCCATGATGGGCATGGCTTCCATGGTCTGAGCAATCTCCATGCGCACCTGATTGCGCAAGTACTTGGGGTGGTTGAAGGTGGCCTTGTCAAAAACGAAGTAATACGATAGGGAGGAGAAAATAAAGTAAAGAGCGAGTCCGAAACCCCTGTACATTGTCCATTAGCCGAAGAATCTTTTCAATCATCAGAAGTCTGCAGTCATACCATGTGATCACGAACAAGCTGAAACACTGCCTGTAGACATTATCGCGAGGCCAGGCACTCATGTAGGCATATTTGGACGGCTCGATGTGCGCGTATGACGTTGCCGGCTTGTATACATAAGACTGGGCGTCGCCAAACAAGCCCAATGTGTTGTTTGTTTCCTCAATGAACGAGGAGAAGGAGGGCGACGTGTTGAGGGATGCTGGAAGGGCGGCCGCGTACAGGCGATCCCCCATCAGGAGGTCGAAAGCCTCGAGAACGACGTCCATAGCGGAGGCAGAGCGACACGAGCTGCGCGCTATATGGCGTGGGAAGAGGCGATTGCACTGCTTGCTGCTCTTATTGACGAAGCAGAGGAACAGCGAGGGGCGGGTTCATTCAGGGTCGGCGGAGCAGCAGAGAGAATAAATATTTATGGAACTGATTGATTAAGGGGAACAACGAAAATCCGGGATGGGGCACATGCCACTGCGGCAGTCACACCAGCACGGAAGGCTCGGCAGACTCCTTGCTGCCCTTACTCTACCTTGCAGAGGGTGTCTGGGTTACATTTAATAAGAAGAATATATATATCTGGTGTTGTGTGTAGTATGAACGTATGATAGTTCTGCTCCGTAGCTAAAATATCTTTGATTTGACACTGCTACTCTCCTAGTCATGCGGCTAACCGCCGGTCTTGCTCACTTTGTTGGGGTTGCTCGCAGTTTGAGATGAAAATTCCTTAGTATTCCTTATTCAAGGAGGTCCGACTGATCGCTGGTTGGGTCGCACAGATGCCCACGGAGGCAGGAAAATAACCCCCGGTTCCTTGGTTTGCTCGTCTCCATCGAAACTAGCCAGAAGCGTCGCCACGCCGTAGTTCGTGTCCACCATGCAGTCCATTGCCCAATGCCCACCCATGAAAGCGCCGTATCAATCATGCTCTGGTGGGGTCGGTGCAGGTTCTCTCACTCGATCACTCTTCGTCCTCTAGCTTTTCCTCCTCACCCTCCTGCAGAGTAGGCCCTACGACGCTCCGTGTAAAACCGCCATTTCGCCAGGTCTGTGTGTGCGAATCTTCGCGCTCGCAAAGCAAAAGCAGCAGTGCTGGTCCGCCTTGGTTGTCGTTGTCGCTGTTGCTGCAGCTGTTGGTACGTACTGTACTTACTAGGACTACATACGTAGCCCGACGGCTCGAACGGTCGCTTTTAGCCGCGTCCCGCGCCAAAAGAGGAACAGCCGCCTTCGCCAGCGCTTAAGCCTTAGGCTCGGTCAGTCAGGCCAGAAGGAAGGCGCCATTGCTTGCTTAGTTAGGTTCTTCCTTCCCCGATCAACCTCTCCAGCGCATACCTCCAGGTGAGCCTTTCTCTCTGCTCCATCTCCAACCACTCGCTGCGCTGCGTATTTATTTCGTGCGACCGCTGGCCTTCGCTCCTGCGTCCGTTTTCCGTTTTCTGAAGCACACGTCCACGCCCGTGTGAATCCATCCATCCATCCGTCCTGTTCGCGCTGACCCGTGTCTTCGCAGGCTGAGGGGTTCTGGTCACCATCACACTCTGTCTGAACCCTGAACCTCTAGTCTCGCAATCGCGGTCATTGCTACTGCTATTTCTATTTCCACTTTCATTTCCATCGTCGCCATCGACACCCTGTCACCATGTACAACGCACACCGCGGAATGGTGCCTGCACCGAATAACCGCCTTACGGAGTTGTTGGAGCAGTTGCGCCAGGAATTCGAGAACCAGTCTCGGAGCACTGGCGAGTTTGAACATCAGTGTCAGTACAGCTATTATCATCTCTGTTCTCCTTGCAACACAAGGAGTTTCCAAGTGGCCTCTGGATAGCTACTAACACCACTCCAGTGACCGGTCAGATCCAGGAAATGGAAATGATCAGACAAAAGGTCTACCAGCTCGAGCAAGCGCAAATCAAAATCAAGAATGAGTATGTGGTATAGCGCTCTTTAAGTGAAGCTTAAGTTCTGACACATCCCTACCTATCCAGGTACGAAAACGAAATTCGAGTTTTGCGCCACGAGCTTGAATCGCGCGGCGTTCAGACAGTTCCCTCCCATGTCGGGGGCCCGCCTCACGCAGGACCCTCGCAAGCTCCACCAGCCCTAGGCCACGGTACAAATAACCTGTTCGGTGGTATCATGGCCAACCAAGGAGGCAGTGGCCCTGGGCTGGCCCCTCCGCCGCCTCAGGAACAACAGCCACCTCAGCATGGTCTCCAACAGCCCGCTCCCGCAGCGCAACAGGGACCACCGCAGCCTCCGCCAAGCTCGTATGGAGCATATCAGCCTGGAGCAGCTGTAAATGGTGCGCACCCTTTACATACATAGATGCTTTCTTTCTTTCTCTGTGTATCCGACTGACTGGATTCGTTTGTCTAGGTTACGGACCTCCTCCACCACCGACCGCATCTCCTGGACCGGGCAAAGGCCGCGGCCGACCTCCACCAGGGCCTGCTACGCCCCAGCAAACCCATCAGCTCAGCTACCCTCCTCCCGGCGCATCTCCCCAAATCCCTCGCCCAGCAGCTACGGGGCCACTTGTCCGTGAACGACCGGGCAATACCCTGGCAAACTGGAACCCAGATGATCTCCCGGCTACTCAGAAACGCGAAGGCGCCGATTGGTACGCAATCTTTAACCCCGAAGTCCAGCGGGTCTTGGACGTTGAGCTCGTCCACCACTTGTTGCATGACAGTGTTGTCTGCTGCGTGCGATTCAGTCGTGATGGCAAGTACGTTGCTACAGGATGCAACCGATCTGCTCAGATCTTCGACGTGGCCACTGGTCAGAACGTAGCTACTCTTCAAGATGAGTCTGTTGATAAGGATGGTGATCTCTACATCCGTAGCGTCTGCTTCAGTCCCGACGGGAAATACCTCGCCACTGGTGCCGAGGATAAGCAAATCAGGGTGAGTTGATTATTATAGCTTTGATAAAATATTCCTGGGCATTACTAACATTCTACACATAGGTCTGGGATATTCAATCGCGCTCAATCAAGCATGTATTCACTGGTCACGAGCAAGATATCTATTCGCTTGACTTTGCTGGCAACGGTCGTTACATTGCCTCTGGTAGTGGTGATAAGACAGTGCGTCTTTGGGACGTCTTGGAAGGCAAGCTCGTCTACACACTCAGCATTGAAGATGGTGTCACTACTGTTGCTATGTCTCCCGATGGTCATTACGTGGCAGCTGGCTCTCTTGATAAGAGTGTCCGTGTCTGGGATACGACCACAGGATACCTTGTTGAACGACTGGAGAGTCCCGATGGCCACAAAGATAGCGTCTATTCTGTTGCCTTTGCGCCCAACGGCCGCGACCTTGTCAGTGGTAGTTTAGACAAGACGATCAAGATGTGGGAGCTTACCGCCCCACGTGGTATGCTTCCTGGAAGTGGTGTCAAGGGTGGCAAGTGTGTTCGAACCTTTGAAGGTCACAAGGTAAGTTGACTAACAGAATGCGGTTTGTCTTATCTCGGACGATGCTGACTTGGGATCAAGGACTTTGTTCTGAGCGTTTGCCTAACACCTGATGGACACTGGGTGATGAGTGGATCTAAAGATCGCGGAGTGCAGTTCTGGGATCCTAACACGGGAAACGCACAGATGATGTTACAAGGCCACAAGAACTCAGGTATTCCTCCCTACTTTATTTTTTTTTTAAAAATCGATTGGCTGACAAGGAAAAGTCATTTCCGTTGCACCTAGCCCAAGCGGCAATCTTTTCGCTACTGGAAGTGGTGATATGCGGGCCCGAATCTGGAGGTATGTGGAATTCCTGCAATGATGAGAAAACGAGAAATGCTACTGGAGAGGAAAATAAGCCGTTCTTCCACTTGCCCTCGAAGTGTCATTGAATGATACGAGAAAGAAATAAAGGAGAAGAAAACAAGACATTTTATCTCTGACTACGGAAATAGATACTCGAATTACAGTGGGCGGTGATTGTACGAGGTACTTTGAGAGAAATTCTGGCGCAATGTGACTTCTTTTCCCCCTTTCCTTTTCCTGTTTGTTGATTCTACTTGATTGTGTACTGCGTGTGCTGCTGTTTGTTACCTGCGATTTGAATTCAATATGGTTGTGGATTTAGTCCTTATACTCTGTTTTTGTTTTTTTATTTCCTGTTATTACCGTAGTAAAAGCGCGGCTTCAGTGTTTGATATGAAATGGGAACGATGGATCGATCGATGGAGCGCAGGAGGCCGAATGGAATCGAGAGGTGCGATGGGATACGTTGAAGGGATACGTTGGAAGTGGAGGAGGGAAGAAAAGTTGTCTCGGTATATTAGTCAGGCAAGCAGGCAGAGGGCAATGAGAATTTACTAGTTATGTTACAGACTGATACACTGTGTAGTTGAGGAACAAAATATGTAGGGAATCATGCCATTCTTCTTTCTAGACACACCCTCTCCTTTAACTAACAAGATAGGGTATATCGCTCAACTTTTTGTAACAGTCAAAAGGTTGCGTATAACAGGGTACTCCGTATGAAACATAATATGAAAGGTAAATATTCAAACCCATACTCCATGCCACCCCTAAACTCTTCCTGTATCGCTTAATCCGAACACCACCATTGTAGCCATACGCCAAACACGTTGCAAGAACCCAGAGATCAAACACACGAGGTAGTTGCCACTACACCACCGGTCTTCTCAAGGCGTATAGATTAGTAAACTAATCACAACTCAATTTCTTCCGTCGAATCCTCAAGTTGAAAGTCCTTCTCGGCCATCCCCCAACCGTAGTATGCAAGTTCTTGGCCTCGTGGACTCAAAGATAGTGGTTGCCATTTTAGGTCCATCTCGACAGATTCGAGATCTATAAGGTAACTGCAGCGCATACAATAACACTGTTTAGCAGTTGCCTGTCTAGAAATGTGTGGGTTGAATGTGGAATAGTTTTATTACTTACCATTTATTCTGATCCTCATCGTAAATGACATTCGGGAGCCTTGTATCGAATTGGGCCGCACGGTATTTGTAAAATTCTCTAGAACGATCCCCAACCAACAAGTTTCAGCATTCCTTGGTACACAATGGACGGACCTTTGAAAGGAGAAGACTTACGCTAAAGACCTGCCAAACGCCTGTCTGATCTTTTCTCTTTTGGGTAAATCGTAGTCCCAAAAGTCTGTCAGAGGCACCCCGGGGACCTTCTCCATCAACAGAAATACCATCCATCCACCGGGAACAGGGAAACTGGCTTCTTCCTGGACTGTCTCTATCAGGTGCAGAAGGCGAGGAGTCACGGAGCAACCTCTTTCAGCCAACTGCTCCAAAGCGTAAATCTCCTGTGACGTCCCAATACCATAAACGTTGGTGGCCTCCTCGGCACGGACCCGTGGATTAGGGTGATAATCATCCTCTGGGATTCTGGCCAATGTTGCTTTCTGATTAACAAGCACCCCACGAATGAGGATAGATGAGAATGAGTATGACTTACTGCATCCGAACCTTGACAATAGCTTTCTGTCCCACGGATGGGCCTTTGACCTGCCGGCAGTGATATACTGCCTGTGCCTCTGATGTATCTTCTCCAAGATCATACAGATATGGATCAGACTCGATTTCCTTTTCCGAGATCTTCTTGCCGACTTGCCATATGCTTTTGTCTGGACCATAGAAGCGGTGCTTCTTGAACCGCTTGCCTATCCACATTGTCTGGAGATAAAAGAGGAAACAAGGGAGTATTATTAATGAATACCAACTGTAGGGTATCTTGCTGCGTGAGAACGGAAGGAATCCAGAGATATAAACAGGATATAAATACATAGACGTGGTTTGTGTTTGTTTGTAGTACAAACTGTTGTTGCCCGGCGGCCCCGGCCGCAGTCCAGATCGACCATTCCGATTCGGGAATAGCCTTCCGTCACTAGTTAGTAACTTAGTGCTTAGTAGTTACCCGTAATCGTACTTTCAGCACTCTCAACTTCCCTGATGTTCATCGACCTCCTGAATTGATTATCCAGACGGGTTCGCAATCCTCTGGTTCACCGCTTGTTGCATTGTCTTTATTTCGGGCCAGGCACCATGATATGCTCCTCTACCGTGCTTCAAATGAATTTATTTCTTTGTTTGCGGCGAAGCGCAGACTCTGAATTGTCAAACCGCATCTTAACCCATCGGTAAAATAACAGCATTTGCCGATATGGCAAATGCTTCTCTGGCGTGTTCAGGATACATTCGGTATCGGGAAAAGAAAGCGATCATGATGCAGGAAATGCTTCTCTGGCTTGCATCGAATCCTTGTCTATATGCGCAAACACGAAATTGGTAGAGCACTTCCTAACCAATCGATACATGCCAGCATCGGCAAAATAGAACCATCATGATACAGAATTTACTTCTCTGGCTTGCTTAAGACCTTATAAATGGCCGTCTGCTCATTCCAGAGCCTCCCTCCTGACCACGCACCGGCCTGAAAGAAGATTATCTTCTCTAAACATGGAAACAGACGTAAGGCCTGCGACCCTCCTCAAAGGTTCTCAGATTCTTAGTTCTCCGCTCCCCGAAGTTCTTACTCGGACAGGCTTTCAAACATCTTCATCTGCTTTACATGGGTTGTATTACAATGGGCCCTTGGCTCTATGGCCAATTGAATCCGAGGCTCGTGACATCGTCTCTGAAAGGCATTTGAACACCGACTACTTATCCGCCGACGTGCGAGTAGTATCAAAACATCCATGTTCTATCGACCGAGAGCATCACCTCTGTGGTGACGAACTGTCTATCTGTGGAAGGTTCGTGCAGAATGCACTTGGGCCTGCGGCGGCAGTTGCATCTGCAAATGGCATCAAAACCCGCTTCGGTGACTTCAAGGTTTGTGTAGAATCTGTCAACACCACAAAGGACCAGAAGGGAAAAGGGGGGAAGAATGGAAAGAAGGGCGGGAAGACATATATACCTGACTTTGTTGGAGTTCGGTGTGATGCATTGAACGTTCTCCAGCTAAAGGAAGCCACAGAGCCTACCATGGTGCTGCTTGGAGAAGCAAAGACTCCGTGGAGGCATAACCTGAAATTCTGGTATGAAAATTGGCAGGGCAAGGATGAAAATCCCATTCGCAAAGCTCTAGGTGTGTTTCTTATCCGACCATTATTGGCGCGCGACTCGTGTGTTTTGCTAAATATCTCTCAGGCCAAATTGCTTCATACATGCACAAATTCCAGATGGCATATGGTTTCCTTACAACATATGATTCCACTATCTTCCTTCGCCAATGCATCCCAGAAGGAAAATCGGAGACGGAATTGCACATGTCTAGGCCGATTTTATGGAGTGCCTCCTCAGATTCCCTGAGACTTTCGACGCGCCAATGCCTTTACCACCTCTTACACATCACCAAGGACCCGAATAACGTCAAAGCTAAGAACACGTTCCCTTTGGAAAAATGGGTTCATAAAAAGTCAGACAAAGACGCTTGGAAGAAACACGGGCCAAGAACACCTCAAAAACAACTTGGGACACCGCGAGAGGTGGTACACTCTATGAGCCCGGCAGTCAGCCGAGTTATTTCGCCTACAGAACCGGTCAAACTGTATCAATCTTTGAACGGCGGGTTGTTGGTGGGATTCGTCACATTTAAGAGGATTGATGTAGAAGATAATCATGTGGTCATAGATGGCAAGAAAATACGTGTTGAGATTTTTGACAATGACGACAGCATCAATGCCAATGATGATGATGATGATGGTGGTGGTGGTGATGATGACGATGATAGCGACGACGATAGCGACGACGATAGCGAACATGACCATGAGACTCGGATTCCGGAGCTCCACGCTCAGTCATCTCGTCCGAATTTTCTGAAGAAGCCGTCTAGCCTGATGGGCAGATTCAAGACCCCAGATCCAGACGCGGACGCGGACCAACCCGATCCCGTGGGAACGATGTCATCGCCAGAAAGCTCAGGCTCCGATCAAAGAGCTCAGGGAGGACATGAAGCTCCCATACCCGGGTTAGCTGGAACTCCAACGCCGATGTATCGACCCAGTGGCGCGGTTCACCGTTCTAGAGGCGGTTCCCTTCTGCAATCCAGAAATACGCAGATAGTGTTGCCTCATCGCCCAGCCACGGCAAAGGGTATAGGAGGCGCACCCGATATGAAGAGGGCTGAGAGACCTCTGGACAAAGGCAAAGGGAAGGCTACCGAGCAAGAGAACGAAGAGGATAAAGAGGACGAGCCCGAAAAACAGTCTCAATCTTACCCAAAGAAGGGTGACTGGATTTCGGAACTGGGCCGTAGTAGTCCCTGCTAAAGCCCCATCTCTCGCCATTTGGACCAGGTGGATCCAGAATCCATCGCTGCTCAGGGTCTCTGTCCTGGAATACACCAGTTCCCTTGTGCTGCAATAGATGAAGATTCGCAGCGCCAACCTTGAGCTTGACAACCAATGTCTTGTCTGTATCTTCGTCCTCGGAGCCTGATGTGGTATCATAGTCCTCCTTCTGTGCGCCGTTGACAAATTCGAGGAATTCAGCACCTACACCCACCATTTCAGCTTCCGCGTCCGATGCGATAGATCCATCTGCGCAAGAAGAACCGCCGGCGCGGTTCAAAGAAACGCTGATGCCGTGTCTTTTTCTTTTCTTCTTGTGTGTGCATGCAGAAATCTTGTTCATGTTCATTTGTTTGCGTTTAGGTTTATATTGGTTACATTGCACCAAGGCATCGATGAGTTGACTAGGCCAATTAATGGTTTCAAGAGTAGTCACTGTTCAATGAATTACTAAATCTTCTCATTGGTACAGCAGCGTTGAGTAAATCGCCCTATTTTGGTTGTATTTCTAGCAAACAAGGGTAGTGTTCTACTTATTGTATACTCGGAAATTATATAGACTTGTTGCCGTATTTTCAGACTTTAAAGATATAAACTCCATGGTTAGTAAGAATAGTAACAGTAATGTCAGCGTACATGCTCAAAGTCAACTACAGCTTATTAGTCATTCTTGTCAGGGATTGCAAGGCTGCATTCGTTGATGTATCAGCATAGATCGTAGGCACATACTTAGTAGATCACTAGTGATACTACCCAGTCGAAACCGCCTTGACATTTTGCTTATTCCCGGGCCAAAACACTAGAGCTCTTAACATGCCTGTTGATTAGTTGACTGTGATAATATCTTGGCCAATCCAGGAAGTATACGGAGTACTCCGCGCAGAGAACAGCTAAAATATTAGTCTGGACCCTGAACGACTGCCTGCAGCCCCGGCCTTAGCTCGTAGCATTATTAGACTATCAAATCACTACGTGTTAGTTACTACGTAGACAGAGCGCAAAGTTTTTTCTACGGAGTACTCCGAGTCTACCATCATAGCCTGCATACTATCCACATGCGCCCTACGGAATGATACTACATAACACATAGTGGCTAGTTAGTTTTAATATCCAGTCTCGTTGCTACTCCTGAGTCCTGACATGTCACATGTGTCTACTGTCTAGCCGCTACAGGTCAGCGCCAATGCCTGCTAGGGCTGTTAGAAAAATCCTTCGACGCATAGCAGAAATACATGGCCACTGTACGGTGTACTAGGTGAATGCGGGTATATGACCATGAGCAGCACCGTACCACGTATTCATTCCACCGCCATATGCAGCCCTGTATGAGTACTCTGCAGTGTAAAATACGAACTCCGTCGTTAGTCTCAGGCATGTCCACGGCGATCACTCGAGATAGAGCTGATGTGCCGATTACGTGAAGTCAATACGTAGGCTGGTGGATGGGGGTGCCATGGGGGGTTTCAGCCATCGGTGTGGCTGTGGTGGTCATGTTGGCGCTGGATGGTTCGAATTAGATGCAAGACAGCAGAGCTGAGTTCGTCGCCTGAAGATTGGCGTTGGCCAGGGATCAATGTCGTTGTTATTGCTGTCGTCTGCAACAAGGGCACGGAGTATACAACTAATGTACGTAGATGAGTAGCCTCAGGCCGCCAGTCTAGCCCTGCACCTGACCCCACCGCTTCCTGCCTGGACTTTCTTCGCCGCTCGCCTTCCCTCCCAGTCTCAGTCCCTCTCGCTCTCCCCGACCAAGATCCATGCAGGTCGATTGCTTTCAGAACCAGCACATTGTCACGGCCGCGGCGATCGTCACGTCGCATGCAATGGCAAATGCAGCGCCGCTCCACTCGACGGGAGTGCTACTCCGCGGCGTGAGCTCTGCGATACTCGAGGCATCGAGGACTAGCGCCTCAGCTTGGGGCGTTTGGATCCGAGAAAATCATAAAATACCAGGCAAGACGAGGACGAAACGAGACAAGCTCAGGGGCGATACGCCGATGGTGATACCCAACAGCGCGCCGCCTCCCATAGCGCAGTGCTAGAACGAACTAAAACGCCTAACTAGTCAATGGCTGCGTGCTCCGGAATCCGCCTGCTGCACCATGGTGGGAACACCCCTGTCACCCAGGCCGCAGCAAGAACTCGCGATTGATCATGTTCGCCCACGAACTCCACCAGGGGATTCATCCCCACCGGCATTCCCCTGCCAATTAGTAATGGCCACTGGCCAGTGACCTGATCACGGCACTAACCAGCTAGCTCTGGCCTTGGGGGTCCGGCTAATTAATCGAGGTGAGATCACCTGGCGTCGATGACTCGATAGTCAGGCTGGACGTCAAGACGAGAGCAAAGTGCACTGTGAAATGTGAAACGAGGTGCGTCACGATTGACCAGCCAATCGCATTGCATCGGTAGCCGCGGGATGGTCTATTTTCCAGCCTTTCAGCTATGGCACAGCACTGGTCAGCAGTCCGGAGCTTTCGGTTCGTAATTACGCAGTATACATTGCCATATTTACAGGCGACTATTTGCTCTGATTGAGTAGCAGGCGACTCTTTCGGGCTGCATGTGCCAGAAATGTCGTCCAATGTTCCCCGGCCTGTGGGCACCACTGCCTCTCATCACGATGCTCCCCAGTGACACTGACACACCAGATCGTTCTTGCCGTGCCTCGTGATGGTTGGTCAAAGATTAAAAGCGATAGCATTGGCCAGCGGCCACCTCCTGGCTACTGCACAAACCGGCTTTCCTCTTTAGGAAGTAGGTGGGAGGATGAATGAATGACTCGAGATCTCTCGTTCTAGATGTGTATGACGGCATTGTGTGTCCGGAATGCACAGTGCAGGCAGGATTCAGCTCCAGCTCCCAGGATCCCCTACCCTACCCTTAACAATTTCCTGCTGGTTGGGTGCGTTGCATTAACGGGAACAAATTGTCGACTTACTCGACTATTACCCAACACGCACTAGCGCATTATTCAGGATTTGCATGCGCGCCGTTCCGGGCCCGCCAGCGAGTTGATTGGGACGCTCTAGTTTCATCCTGCCCTCTTTCTGGCGCGAACTACACCCCTGTCGAATCATAAAATTGGCGGCCACAGGTGGCACACTCCTCCTACATATTGCCATCAGTCACACGCACATACTCTCCTCCACGGCGATAAACGTAAAAAGAAATATAATTCGATGGGCCGCGGATACCGCTCAATCCCAATGGCAGCCCGTCACCCATGCCTGTTCGCTCGTGGTGCTAGAATACGCCACAGGCCACTGTGATTCGACGATCGCATGTCTCGCGCGATCTTATACACACCCAAATCTACTTCAGCGCGCTCGCCAAGGGGCACATAGTGCATATTCCGTATGCATCATTCGCTGTGGCTACGGAGAACTAGAGCACGCCTGCTTCGGACCGGCTTCTTCAATCCCAGACGATTATTAGCAGGGATCTGTGTTGCCTGCTTGGAAGCGGCAAAATGCAAGCCCCTACGTTATTAATCCTTATTACACACAGCCTGTGGATGTACGTACACTACTACTATCTACAAGATCTGGTCGAATGATCAGAGAGGCGCATGCACGCTTGGCATTCATGTCTGGTGCCCATCTTTGCCCAAAAAGTGTGCAATGAATGCACACCCACGCTATTTCCAGTTACGCGCGTCAACGGTATCTCAGTCGAGCCCAATTACAATATTACAAAGTGAAATCAAATGGGTCGTGACGGACACGTTCTAGGTCCCATTGAACGATCTCCGACCCGGCTTCATGTACGGAGTAACATTTCCGCACAGAGGTAGACGTAAAAAAAAACAAATACTACAGTACCAAATAACATGAAGCCCAGCTAGCAGGTCTCCGAGCGACTGGTCATCTCCAGGGCGGAACATTGGCATCTCTTCCGCGATTGGCTCTCACAGCGTCCCGGGTCCCAGTCAGCCAGATCGGCCCTGTCTAGTGTGTTCACTGTTTGATGACATGCAATCAAGATGATTGATTGATTGATCGGTCGGTCAGGAAAGGGCCCCATACGACCTCTCCGACGGGTTTCCCGTTCGTTAGTCTGTCCTCAGCCCAGCTCAGCATACGGTACGGAGTACATAAACCGCTCCATGCAGTCTAGTGTCATGCCTGTTTCGGCCCAGCTCCTCGACGAAAAGGGAGAAAGAGAGGCAGAGAGAGGCTAAGGGAGCAAAGATCTCACTCACCGAACGGGCCAAAAAAGAAAAGAAAGCAGAACAGACCGTCCCCAACTGCTCATCCACTCGCTCCATCCGCTCGGGACCGGGAACCGGGGGATCGTTATCCTTAGTTTTAGGATTGGAGCAAAACAAAGCTAGTGACGAGCTGCAAAACGAGAGATCGCAGTTGGATGCAGGAAAAAAAAAACATGACTAATATGTCTACATTGTCAATACGCAGGCTTAAAAAATTTCTCCACACCACTCCTCAATACAGCCAGTCAAGGCGAAACCGAATATGTATATCTAGTTCTTCACTCCAGGCTCACCGCAGAACCGTGCTTTTATTTATTCTGCTTCGCCTGCTCTCTACTTAGCGTGTTGGTCCCTCCTTTCTTTCATCTTTTCTTGCGCAGCGTTTGAACTTTTGCGTTGGGAGTTATTGTGTGTATGGACCTTGTTTATGGTGTTTGGTTTGGCGTTGCGCGTCGATCTTGAGTATCAGTCAGCCTGTTACTGCTCCAATTACAGCTACAACCATTAGAAACAACTGCGACCAGCTGTGGCTTATACGAGTGCTCGAAGTCTCAGCATTACACCCTTGTCATAGCAACAGAACAAACTCGGACTTTTCAATCTCCGGCGCCTGGAACACATAAGCATTTTATTGCTTCATTTGCGAAATCTAGTATCTTGTCCGTTTTATTATATCATCGGCATTTTGTTTTCTGACCCTCGAGACCGGATTTTGTTTTTGCGATCCCATCTCATCCCATCGGGTTGCAGCACGATGATGGATGCAACGGTTCCGATGTCATATAGGTTCCCCAACAACGAGCTGAGGGCTTTAGAACCGCCTCGTTTTCTCGAATCTCACGTTGAGACTGCCTTGCCATACTACGCGAATGCTGCTCCAGTCACATATGCCCCTCCTCACATGCCGTCACCTCCATATGAAGTCACTGGCCACGTCCTGAGCGGTTACCCGAACTCATATCAGCCGCATCTGTTCCATCCGTCCTCAGGGACCCCTCCTCAGACTCATGCCCACGCCCATACTCAACCTCAGACTCACGCGCACGCGCATCCTCATGCTCACACTCATGTTCGCGCCCACCCTCATGCGCATACACAGCAAACAGCTGCTGGACATCTGTCTACCGAACACACGCCTCTTCATTCCCCTTCGCCCGACAGTCATCATGCGCCGAGACGAATGGCACACGGTCAACCTACCAGGATGATGCAGAACACGCAGTCTCTACTTGTGGACGAATACCGTCCCGGCCCAACTGCCGCCGCCGTCGCAGCTGTGAACAATCCTACAACCACTGCAGCCAGTGCTAGCCTGAGTATCCTCACGTCGACTTCCCCTTCGTCAAACGGCAAGGTCAAGAGAGAGCAGGAATCGTCCGGTGGGAAAGAAATAGATTTCTCAACCGAAGTCGACATGTTGATGAAGATGATCCAGTCCCGTGAAGGATCATCACCTGGTGCGACCGCTTCGACCACGGTCAACTCTAGCGCTACTAGAACGAATACTCCTGTTCCTTCTGCAACGACAGCAACGGCGGCAGTAGCAGCGCCGCCACAACCAACTCACCACTTCGCCTCAACTCCGCAACACCATTTCACACCGAGCGCAGCGCCAATGTCCTACCATATTGGCATGTCGACATATCATCACCCTTATGAAAGTTCTCCTCAGCCCAACCCTCGTGTCGTGCCGCCAAGCAGCCCGGACCGCAGCCAGAAGCAGAAACGCAAACATCAATGTACACTACCGGGTTGCGGCAAGCTCTTTACTCAGAAGACTCATTTGGACATTCATATGAGAGCACATACTGGCGCGAAACCATTTGTAAGTAGTTTAATATATATCTCTGCAAATAGCAGAAGACAACATACTAATAACGGCATTAGAAATGCAGTGAACCGACATGCGGGCAACGATTCTCACAACTTGGCAATCTTAGGGTAGGTATTTCTATTTTTCCACCCTCCCATCATCCCAGATGAAAAACTAGAGAAAAGGAGAAGAGTGTATATTAAGCTCAAAATTGTGTGGTGCGTATTAACAGACCCACGAACGACGACATACGGGCGAGAAACCCTACTCCTGCGATATCTGCCACAAGAGATTTGCTCAACGAGGCAACGTGAGGGCGCACAGAATCACACACGAGCAAGCCAAACCGTATACATGTCAGCTAGACAATTGCTGGAAACAGTTTACGCAGCTTGGTAATTTGAAGGTAGGCAATCTCTCCCCCTCTTTTCTAGGTGATCAGACGATAACAGGGATTAGTCCCATCAAAACAAATTCCATGCTGCAACACTACGCAATTTGACAATTCGCTTCGCAAACATAACCAACCCGGAAATTATGACCGAGGATGATCGCAGCCTGTGGACCTATTTCGCCAGCCTCTACAAGAACAGTAACAAGGGGATCAAGGGACGAGGCAAAGACCGAAAGATATCTTGCACCAATAACAATAACAACCACGATAATCATAATCATAATACCAAAGCCAACATCCACAAAAAGAGCAGCAATGGCAGCATTCATCATCAGCAACACCTGTTGTCGATTTCTGAGTTGAAACATCTCCCCCCAGCCAGCGATGAGGGGTCTAGTGACTATCATAGCTGCGGGGACGATGGCGACGATGACGAGGAGCTCAATGAACGCTATGCGCATCATGCGGTTGGCGGCCATCATCACCCACACGGCGATTTGCTGGCTCATGTTATGCACCGAGAAGTGCCGCCGCTGCTGTATTCGAAGAGGGAGCGATGATATCATATATCCCTACATATTATGTAGCTATTTGAATGAACAGTGCCCTCGAATCTCGATAATCATTGACAAGATTCTTTCTATTCTCAATCCCTCTAACTAGTAGTACATATCCCTTTAATACCTAATAGTACATCAAGAAACCACGGTCTCCCTAGAATCTATACAATGCCGTCTTGGTATTCTCATAAACCAAAAACACAACCCAAGTACTAGGCAAAACACGCACCAAACTCGGTCCAAGCCCCTTATAGAACCCCGAGATGCCTTCTTGAACCCATATCTGTCGCGTTGCATCCCACACGCCGCGGTAAATAGCAGCATCGGCATTGTATGCCTGTAGCTGCAGTCGCGTGCGCAGGACTTGGTAGGGGTATGTAATACAGCCGGCGAAGATCTTGGACAGGCCTGATATCAGGAGTAGTTCCATATTGTTGAGGTCGTTTTGACCGCGGCGAGCAGCCGCATTGCCACTAGCATTACGACTCCGTGATTGGTAACTCTTCAGCTTCTCATACGCCATAAACTGGAATGCGCCGTGACTAACGCCAAACAGGGCAGGCACCAGACCACGGTAAAATCCCGGGATACCCTCTGTGCGCAGAATCTGGCCTGCGCCGGCGACAAATGATGGGTATGCGCCGGGCGTGCGTGAACCCGTGGATAGCATGCGCGTTTTGATTACCCATATCGGGTTTGTGAGGATGGAGGTTAGCAGGCCCGCTGCGCCTGAGGCGAGGAAGTACTGGGATGCGCCTAGGGCATGTTGTTTTTGGCTGCCATTGTCATTGTCATGAAGCCCTGTTACTTGGGGTTGGGACGACCGGGCGAGGAAATCTTTGATGTTTCCATAGAATAGAAAATAGAGACTCCAGCTAGTCGAATTGCCGATTATGTTGGGCGTTAAGCCGCGATACAGAGCTGGCAGTCCGCCTTCGGTCCTGTATATGTCGCCGATTATGCGCAGAGAGCTGCCGACACGAGAGCGAGAGATGCGGTTGACTTGGATTTTGTTAGTTGGAACGTAGAACAGAAGGGCGTAAAGGCTTACTTTGCAGACGAGTCTTGATAAGGTCCAACGGATGCAGAGTCAGTGTTGAGACGACTCCGGCTGTCAGGCCAGCTACCGTTTCGACGAAGGATGTGGAGGATGCATTTCTTTCGCTCATTGACTGTGTCTTCCTTGTTGAGAGTGCAATCTTGGATGAGGGCGCATGAGTTCGACGTGTTTGGGTTTATTTGCGACAGCTCTTTTGTTTTATATTAGAAATCATGGGTTGCTCGGAAGAACATTTTGATGACGGCAGAGCTAATCAATTATCAGTCGGCAGCCCGGCCACACTAACCCAGTCCGAGATATCAAACTACTCCGTACGTATTACTATCTACCATCATGGCCATGAGCGTCTCAATTATTCAATTCTTGGATTTCAAGGAATATTCTCAGCTGGACTACTATCCAACGCATCTCCAGGTGAATAAGGTGCTTGATGCAGCCGAAGGATCGGATCGGATAACGAATCATGATTAGAGATATCGCGCATTTGGCGTCAGTAACTAAAAATTCTAGACTAATATACAGGAATAACCATGTCCGGGGAAATGCGGTAGATTCAGCCCATACCCAGGGCCTGTCTCTTCCCTACATTGTCCCAGTTCCACTCATCATGGCCGTGTTTTATAAAATATCGCGAAAGAAGAGAGAGAGAATGCCCAAAACCAAATGCACCAGTATCCCTACAATCAATGTCCTTTGCATGCGACGGTAATGGTTGTTGTCTTATGCCAGAGGAGAGAAAAGCCTGTCGTGAGAGTTAGTAACTGTAGGAGCAATTGGATGTCATCAATCGGCGGGTGAAGTACTTGAAAAGAGTCGGCTTGGGTTCGCTATATGTGTAGCCTGTTTGAATAGAATATTAGCGAGCTGAACGAATATAAAGGGACCAGAAGATTGAATATTGCCATACCAAGGTAGACTATGAAAGGAAGGTAGCCACTAAGAAAGACGATGTCAGGAGACTCTCGGTCGGCGCAAAATCCATCGCATATCGAGAAACTCACTAGTGAACGGCGATTCTGGAGACTTCAATGACCTTGGAGATGCGCTCCTGAAAGATTTTCGTAGATTAGTGACTGACTGGCTGGCCGACTGCATGGCTTCTCGACGGGACGCTGGTTTTCAGGTACGAACCTTGGTTTCCTCGGAGAACTGGACCATATTGCTGAAATTTATTGAATAGCACAAGGTATATCGATTAGAATTGAATCGCAAGGAGAATGGAAGACGACGTGCTGATCCGAGTTGGTTGGGGTTGGAGTTGTTTGACGTTGGCTGCGAGAGGAACGGCGGAAAGCTAACATTTTTTTAGTTCGGCCAAGTCTTGAGCTGCTCTTGCCGCAATCTTCTCCTTCGGCATAAAACCACCACCAACAACTAACTACCTTGCACGCTTTTCTCCAGCTCGTGTTGAATTGTCACACAAGTTAAGGACTATAAACTATTTCTGATCTACACCCTCGCATATAATAAAATAACGCGCCATGTCGGGCGCAAGGCATTGGTACGTCCCCTCGCAATGTCTGCAATTTCTTCATTCTCACAATTCACAGGGAGCAGGACAAGGAGGCCACTGTCTATATTGGCAACCTCGACGAGCGAGTCACCGACAGCCTCGTGTGGGAGCTGATGCTTCAGGCTGGTCGCATCGTCAACGTTCACTTGCCCAAAGACCGAGTCACGCAGACACACCAGGGCTACGGATTCGTCGAGTTCATCAGCGAAGAAGACGCCGAGTATGCCGCCAGAATCATGAACCAAGTCCGTCTTTACGGCAAGCCGATTCGCGTGAACAAGGCCTCCGCGGATAAACAGAAGACTGTCGAAGTGGGCGCGGAGCTTTTCGTTGGAAATCTTGACCCTATGGTCACTGAGCAGGTGCTCTATGACACTTTCAGCCGATTTGGGACTCTGCTCTCTTTACCAAAGGTGTGTCATAGGATAATCAACGTTTAAATCTGGCTCAAGACTAATTATAAACAGGTTGCTAGAGACGACGCGAATCTCTCCAAGGGCTATGGCTTTGTGTCGTTCGCCGACTTTGACTCTTCCGACGCTGCTATAGGAAACATGCATGGGCAGTATCTCATGAATAAGGAAATATCAGTGCAGTACGCCTACAAGAAGGACGGCAAAGGCGAACGGCATGGTGACGAAGCAGAGCGAACGCTTGCTGCTCAAGCTCGCAAACACAATGTTCAACCGCAGACTCAGCCATTACCGCCATCGCATATGATGGGGCCAGGTCCTGGAATGATGGCCGGCAACGTGATCAATGGAGATGGAGCACGTCAGATGCCTCCAGGTGGCCCGCCCGATTTCGCCGCGGCCAGAGGCCCAATACCCATGCAAGCTGCTCAACAGCCACCCAGACCTGGACCTCCGTCACAACCATTATCTACACCTCATGCAGGCTTGCCAGCGCGACCTCCTCCTTCTCAAGTAGGATTCGGCGGCCATCCAGCACCACCGCAAGGCTTCCTTCCACCGCCTGGTTTCAACAATGTCCCTCAACAGCCCTTCTCACCACAACCCCCAGCACCAGCCGGGTTTGCTCCACCGCCAGGCTTTGGAGGACCATCACAAGGGGCGCCGCCACCTTTGCCTCCCGGCTTTCAACCACCTGGTTATGCTAGGGCTCGTTGAGCGGATCATGAGAGAAATTCTTGTTAAATCTGTTATTTCAGGTTTATATTATTCCGAGGCATGCTACTTTGAAGACATGCAACAACTATTCAACTCGCTTATAAGCAAATGTAACGAACGCGCCATCACAAGTGAACGGAAGAAATTATGAAATGCGACATGGCTGATGCAGCTAATAATGTCTGAATTTATCTGGAGAACCAACAGACTGTCCTAGGGATTCAACCCGCCGTGAAAATACTCAGTAGGAAAGGGTGCAAAGACTGGATGATGATTGAATGGTGAATGGATCGGTGGAAGAAAGGAGTGATATGAGAATTATGAAAACGAGACGAATTTGGGATCCCTCGGTCGTCCGTCGGGGCCGATATCATTCTTTGCAAAGCGTTGCTCGGTATACAGACGACGGGCCTCGTCAAAGTCAACGCCTCGTCTTCTCATGATTCTTCGGATTTCTCGCTTTGCTTTGTTATCAAGCCCGGACCTGGAATCGCCCTCGAGAACATTATTTGTGAGATCGAAATCGGAGGAGGTGAAGCCAGCTTCAATGTCTCCCGTGAAGCTTGTAGGTAGTCGGTCGTATACATAGTCGGGTAACTGGTCCTGAGCGAGTGGAAGCCATCGACTTCTAGTCAGGTATAGAACTGTAACAATAAACAATCTATCAGCCTATGGAATAATTCCAGATCTTTCAGTGTAGTCTTACCAGTGCCCAGCACAATCACCAGAAGTGAGACGCTATACAGAATATAAGCCATGTTAATGAATGTGTCGACCGGTTTGGTTTTGGTTGTTGTATCTGATCTGTTTTGGGCAATCGTAATGTCTGTCGCAGAGCTCGTTCAACGACACCGAGAACGGTCACCGCATCCTCGACCTGAAGGACTGAGTATTCGACGATGAATACAGACAGTGGTTGCTGTCAGCTAGTCCGAGCAGTAACTAGTCAGCTAGCTGCGTGGAATTTGATGACTTGTGAAAGTCTGAAAGATGTGCTCAGCCCTGCCTGCTTACGCAGTCAGCCAAGCCAGCCATTTCCGGCGAGTCCGCTGTTGCTGCTGCCTTGGAAATCAGGCATCATGTCCGAACGATGCGCCTTCCCCTTTTCGGAATTAAACATGTTACAACGGTTATGTCAGCCGCTAAGCCGAATCGAGATCCGTTAGCGAGTTTAGACACACAAGTTGGAACTTGTCAGGCAAAGCTTCGAGACGGACGGTTTGGATCTTGAAATCAATTATCCACGATAACAAGCATACACACAATGGCTGCTGAAAGGTCAAACGTCTCCGCCGACCTCGTCTGGCAAATCACCCGTACGTCCAACCGTTTTCTCCGTCTTCGAATATACACATTTCAATGCAGTGAATGCATGCGATATGAATTATCTATATGCTGACATTTCGGCATCATATAGGCGGCCAGAATGCCTTCCTCGTGCAGCGCAACCTGGCTGGAGGCGTGCGCTTCTCCCGTGACACCCTGAACCCCGTCAACATCCACTCGCGCAAGGTATATCCAAGTCCAATTCGTTTATGGAAGATTGAGGGTTGTTCGTGATGCTGATTTCTTTTCGCTAGTACGCTGGATACGCCAACGAGAAGGTACGACCGAGATTGCTCTATCGGATATGATATATATGCTTGGAACATTGGATTGACAAGTTACGATTAGGCCCTTGGCTTGCAGGCCACTGAGAACGGCGGCGTCGTCCTCATCGCTAAGAACGCCAGCAACACTGCCAACCCCTCCAAGAACACCCGCACCATCACCTACGGCCCTAACACCTCCAACCGCAAGTAAGCATAACCTTGCCTCTGGCCAACCTCTGATGATTCGCAATTCGACAGAGAAACAGTTTGGCACATTGTGTCGTGTCTACAATTACTTACCAAACCGCCATTTTAGGATCTACAAGAGCGTTGCCAGCAACGCTGCTAAGAGCGGATACCGTGCCGACCTGCGCGAGGTTGCCGTCGCCCGTGTCAGCGCCCTCCGCCGCTCTCAACAGCCCAAGAAGGATACCCCTGCCCCCAAGCTCCGTGGTGCTAAGGCCAAGGCTGCTGAGCAGGAGTAAGCGGATCGTGCTGGATGAAATAAAAAGGGAGGTGGTAGAAGCGGGATGATGGCGCCAGGTTTATGGGTTTTTGAATGAGTCGAATCGAATCGTTATGTATGGTCTAGACAGACAGCATATGGGCGATCATAATAAAAAAGACCGCTCGGTCTTCTGGAGGCCATCCATCTTGTCATTTCTGCGGTGGTGCTAAAAAGACAATTGACAAAACCAAATGTCAGCATACTTTGTTCCTGAGATATCATGTTCCACGTATTTCCCCGCAGTTCTATCGATAGGCAGTTCCAATAGAAGCGCTCTCCCACTGTTGGCACTCGTTCTTTTCCCCACTGAATCCGTCTTTTTTGCGTTCGACGTTCGTAGCTCTGCGTATACGCCTCGGGTAAGCAGAAGCCATATCCGAGTTCTTTCTTGGTTATTCTCGTGAGATCTCCGCCTTTACCCGATCCCGTCGGTTCAATGGCTCTATACTCGGTCCAAACGCGATTGAAGGCAAATGGCAACATCGCGGGGTGTTCCGAGGGGCATTCGCAGTCTGGCTGGTGCATGATGTCGCACGTCGTGCTAGGCCGTGCTAGACGCGCATAGTCGCTCCTTCTCCATATGGCACTCTCGGTGAGCCCAGCGTCTCACATGCCCCAAGGGAAGGAGAGCTCTGCCCCTCTCGCGGCTTCCCTTCTTATATACCCCCACATCCCCCAACGTCCAGCATCGTCCAGCTTAGCTTCTTCCAACTCTCTTCTTCTTGTGCATCAAGTCAATCGCTCTCTATCCCCTCTTTGCATCTCATCTGATCTACATAGAACGTGCGTGGCCCTGGTCCTATCTACTCTCCGCTGCAAACAAGCTGACAACAGCTCCTCCGTCTAGTCTAGCATCATGGTTAAAGCAGGTGCGCTTCTACTGCCATCGTACCCATCATCAGGCGAGCAAGTGACTGATCTGCTGCCCATGTAGTTGTCCTCGGTGCTTCTGGTGGCATTGGCCAGGTACGTTGTTTCGTTGTTTCGTTGTTTGTTGTTGTTTTGCCTAGAAGATAATGACTGACAGATATCCGTTTGCAGCCTCTCTCCCTCCTCTTGAAGGCCAGCCCCCTCGTGGATGACCTCGCCCTTTACGATGTCGTCAACACCCCTGGCGTTGCTGCCGATCTTTCTCACATCTCCAGCCCTGCTGTATGCGCCTATACCTGTTATCTGTCGAAATGGATTCAGCTCACCAGTGAATAGAAAATCGAGGGTTTCTTGCCCGCAGACGATGGCTTGAAGAAGGCACTTACCGGTGCTGACATTGTTGTCATCCCTGCCGGTATTCCTCGTAAGTATTCTGTTCTCCTTCATAGACAACTTGAATGGAAAATTGACTTTCTCTCTGCTAGGCAAGCCTGGTATGACCCGTGACGACCTTTTCAAGGTGAACGCCGGTATTGTCCAGACCCTGGTCAAGGGCATTGCCGAGTTCAGCCCCAAGGCTTTCGTGCTCATCATCTCCAACCCCGTCAACTCCACCGTTCCCATTGCCGCCGAGGTCCTCAAGAACGCCGGCGTTTTCGACCCCAAGCGCCTTTTCGGTGTGACCACTCTCGACGTTGTCCGAGCTGAGACCTTCGTCCAGAAATACAGTGGCGCCAAAGATCCTTCTCAGACTACCATCCCAGTTGTTGGTGGTCACTCTGGTGACACCATTGTGCCCCTTTTCAGCCAGGCCAAGCCCGCTTTCACTATCCCTGCCGAGGAATATGATGCCCTCGTGAACAGTTCGTATACCTCTAATTTCTGTTGATTATACATGTCTCACTTTCTTATAGGGGTCCAATTCGGTGGTGACGAGGTCGTCAAGGCTAAGGACGGCGCCGGCTCCGCTACTCTTTCCATGGCCTATGCTGGTTTCAGGTACGTGATATATAAGTCTTATTGAGTTGCGGAGAACTAATCCGGGTCATAGGTTCGCGGAGAGCGTTATCAAGGCTGTCAAGGGTACCACGGGTATTGTTGAGCCATCTTTCGTCTACCTTCCTGGCGTGCCAGGCGGTGAGGCCGTCGCTAAGGCCACCGGCGTTGACTTCTTTTCCGTGCCCATCGAGCTTGGGGTAATACTAAGAAATACCTTTTTGTTCTTAAAGTTGCCTTACTGACCTTTTATACAGGCTACCGGTGTAGAGAAGGCCGTCAACGTACTGGAGAGCGCCACTGAGACCGAAAAGAAGTTGCTCGAAGTTGCCATCAAGGGCCTGAAGACAAACATTGAAAAGGGCGTTGACTTTGTTAAGAACCCTCCGCAAAAGTAAAATCAAAACCCACTCTTTACTTTTTTCGGCCTGCCAAGTCAGTCCTTTCTTTGAACATCCTTGTTTCGCGACAAATTTGTTTAACGAGCTGTGCCTGCACGTGGAACCGGTTTGATCAAGAATTGCTTGCTAACTTGTTTGTACTGAAAGATAGGTTGTAATACATGACGATGATGAGTTAGAAGGCATATGATATGAACCCTGAGATGAAAGGGAGAGACGGACTGCGTTTACGTCTTAGACATGATGGTTTCGAAGTTATTAGGGTATCATTACCTCTGCTGTATTCCGGTAGGACCAGATATACTGCCGGTTTCAATGAGCTTATGAGCAGATTGCTTAACGAATCAAGAAAACCTTCAGTTCACGTCTTTGCCTGATTAGTTTTTATTTGAAACGTAGCTCCTGGAAGTTCCGACGTCTCTGCCTGCACCGTAGCACTGATCCCTAAATTCGCTAAGCAGCCTCTAATGAGCCCGCAAGGAAACCATAAGAACTTCACAGGCGTTGGTTAGTTCATATTCAAGTCAGCAAGGGATGAGAAAACATACTGCTTCCGCACGAGCCACCGCCTCCCCCCGAACCGTCATACTCATTCTCGTCAAGGGCCGGAACGCATTATCAGAGAGAACGTAGACGCCCTATATGACAGTAAGTACATTGTATATACACACATATATACTGCAGAAGTAGCCCACCCTATGATTCGTCTTCAGATTATCAACCTGCTTCTTAAACAGAATCGTCCATAAATCCTTGCATATGAATTTGATCACGTCTAGATTATCCGCGAATCGAGGCCGGTCTCGAGAAAACCTTCAACAAGATCAGTATGCCTTTTACGCATTCGTTTTTTGCTTGCATACCTCTCAGCAAGCCCCTGTCCCACTCTATACCCCAGAGACTCTAGGCGATAAAAAGTTGCTTCTCGTAGCTCTTCATCTTCTAATTTCCCGCTTATTGTTGTCGCCGCTGTTCCTGCCACTGTAGCTGTTGCTGTTGCTGTCGCCGTTGCGGTTGTGGCTGTGGCTGTTGATGATGTATTATTGTTGAGTTCTTCGGTCATTCGCTCGGCCATCGGCACGATTTCTATGAGCAGGAGGTCGAGACATGATACGCCGAGGAAGCGTGCGTTCGGATCTGAGGCGAGCAGTTGCTGCTGGGATTGGGCGTCGAGGGACATGTTTGTTGTCTATTTCGGGCGGGTTTGGCGGGTCAATTGGGGGGTGCTCTTGGCTGGTTTGTGTGCCGGCATGAATCGAAGTAAGGATTGGTATTCGTTTGGTTTGTGTCGGTGTTGAGGATTGTCTATGGTGTAGGTCGTTGTGAACGTGAATGCGATGGTCAGATAGCGGGCTAGAGCTGCCGCGGAGATGTGGGTCGCTTGATATGTCGACTTCTTTAGGCAGTTCAGGGCAAACAACCACACAGAATAGCAGCAGAAATGAATTTTCTATGAAGAAGTGCTTTTGACTTGGAGAAGAAAATTCTCTACCAATGTCCACTGGCTTGTTAGGTCTTGTGTTGTCTTGATACCTACTCTGGTAGGATTATTCACAAGAGATGGATGGATATCTAGAAAATGTACGATCATGGCTCCTAAATGATAATCTAATATGCCACCTAAGAAAATAGTCTCGCTCGCCGGGTATCTATCCCAGCAGAAACCAACGTGAATAAACCCACTCCATACCCTATGAACCTGAAATGAACCTTAAAAACCAACTCCAGATCGCCTCGCTCACTCCGCATGCATACATGAATGATAGATATTTCCAAAATAAGCCTACAAGTCGATGTAAATGTTTGACTGTCCCGGCGAAAGAGAAAGGGATTCCTGGCCGGTGGAAGATCGGAGGTCTTCTGTGGCATAGCCATTGACGAAGGAATGCTGAGAGCCCCGGCGAGATGACAAAAGGTCGTTTAATGCCTGTCGTTTCGCGGGCCTAGGTGGTTCCTCGTCGTCGCTGCCGGTGAGGTCGACGACTTGCGGCGGCGGCCTCTTCTGGCTGGACTTGGGCAAGCTCGATAGCGGCTTGAAACGAGACTGCGTTACCGGAGTCGCAAGTAGGTTTGTAGAGTCGGTTGTCTCTTCTCGCTTCAAATTGGGCGTGGGCGAAAACAGGTCTGCTATTTCGATAAAGTCGTCGTCGGCGCTGGGGCTTGCTTCGCCGTTTTGTCCTCCTTGACTGTCTGATTTATTACTATGCCAAGCTCCGTTCGGCTCGATAGTCACTTGTTCGACATCCGTAGAGGTAGATTGTAAGATCTCATCCACATATCTAGATCGATGGTCAGCTGGGTTGTTATCTTAGTTGTATTGGGTCAACTCACTGGTCAATTTGAAGGGACTCGAAACCGGTGAACTTATTGCACACAGGACAAGTCCACGTAGGGGCTTGTTCCTGTAGTTGAAGGAAAGATGAGGCATCAAAACACTGATGATGAGTGCATGACACTGCTCGGCAAGGAATCTCGATTCGAAGGGTGGATAAAGGACACTTCAGCGACATGACAGTAGATGTCGCCACAATGTCAGCGTCATCAGCTCGGCTTCGCACTAAAAATCGTTTAGTAAAGCCATATTAGGCACAGGGCTGTATTCGATTGACATACTTTCACGAAGCACTTGATCTTTTGTGATTTGTTTCCGTGTTTTGAGCATCGTCACCAAGTCTTCGACAGGGTGTCGCTGCACAAGATTGACAACAACGTAGAATTTCTAACAAATCTAATGAGCACACCGCTATGTATATATATAACTATTCAAGGACAAGAACATACCTTTTGGGTTAATGCAAATGTCATGGAAACGAGATTTGTATACCCCGCCCTCTTTCGAGTGTAGTTTGTGATGTCAGCAGGCCTCGTCGAGCCCGGTCGGTTTTTGAGACCTCGTAGATTTGCCTTGACTTCATCCAGATTGGCTTTCAATTCAACTTGGTGCGGAAAGGCAATATCGGATTTGGAGAACTGGGTCAATCCAGTATCAGCTGCAGAAAAGACCATGACGCGCAGGTTGGGGTCATTTTGAAGTCTTGCGGCTGTTGTGGCGCTGAGGGTGAACTTCAACTCTACTGTATCTCTGGTTTGTTCTCGAACTGAGGCCAATGTCAGTCATCGGTCACTTGTCTAGTCCACGTAACGGGCATACCTTTGCATTCAACTGTTTGGGACAGCGGTTCAAGAATCTTGTAGAATGGACTCTCTTTGAACATAAGGCGACCTGGAGACAATACGTATAAGAATTTGAGCGCTATAATTGCAACGATAAAACTGACCGCTTGCAAAAGGTTGTGGTGGCATCGTTGAGCTCACCGAGTCTTTGGAATTCGAAGATCTCGAGGAGCTGTAGCTCTGCGGCTGGTACTGGTACGATGTGGAGGCAGGAACTGTACGATGGGATAAGGAGTAGATGTATTTTCGAAGACGATCAAAGCGTTCTAGTGAGCCATTTTGGTACAATCTCTCGAGGTCTGTTCAGAGCAGAGCAGAGCAATCAGCAGGCCTGTTCGGTCTAGGAAGGAACAAGATGGTTATCTCCCCACTCACACTCGATAATGCGCAGCTGCAGTGAGATCTTCACTCCGGAAACAGTGAGGCCCTCGCTCCTCAGAATCTCCTTCATTTGAGCATTTGTCATGATTTTGACGAGGGCGACCAAGCTCTGCAGCTCGGCCGCTTGTCCGGAGGACGTCATCTTCGCAGAGGTCGGAAAGATTGGGACAGATTTTCACTGGAAGGAAGGTGTTGCGACAACAGCCTCTTGTCTTGGCTCAAGCTGCCAGACATTTCATTTCGACGCAGAGAGGGGAGGACGTGTGAGGGTCTTGGCCAGCTATAGCATTGATAGTTGTCAGTTCAGGCGTGAAAATACAGTCGAGGGTACCCAGCATATGGCCGCCCCGTTGCAAACTGCCAATAGGCGGCAATCTCGCTGTTCGCCGCCTACCTTCATGGGGCACCGTCGCAGTCTTTGTTGACTGTGGCTTTGAGGATAGGGGGCAGAAGAAGTCGAAAACATACCGGTAATTCCCTTGCAAGAGTCTAAAGAATTGCCCACTTACAACATAGACATGCCTGCACATCAGAACACCCAGGTCCCCTGCTGTATGTATCGTGTATGGGCATTACGGCTTTACCATACACGTGCTAACCACGTCTGGCTAGTCCCGCTTCGAAATTATCACCGCAGAAATCCAGATTTATTTTTTTTAACCATCCAAATATTGTTTCGATACCAATTACACGCTTCGCTCAGTTCAATTTTAAGAGCTTCCTTGCGATCGCCAATAAATTGATCCGTCTCTTCATTCACCCTTCAAATCCCTCAACATGGCGAAAAGTGTGCGTTCGAGTGCCAAAAAGCGCAACCACGCCAACCTCCGCAGTAAAGTATTCGGTCCTATGGCCGATGCAAGAACAGAGAGGCTCTCAGCAAAGTTGCAGGAGCTTGCGGCACAGCCATTGAAACTTCAGGGCGCTAAGGATACTACAGGTGAGGGGAATTTCCAATATTTTCTTTCGACCTTGGCTGATCGTTTCATAGAGGATAGTACCAAGGCCGAAACGGAAGCGGACGCCGAAGATGAGAGTGACAGTAAGAAACCATTATGCCATTAAGTCTTCTGCTAGACCCATGCTGACAATGAACGCCACAGAGATGGCTATTGACGAGTCAGCAACCTCAGAATCGAAGCCTTCGACGAAGAAACGGTCGGATCGCGTCAGGAAGCAAATCAAAAGGAAACCTCGCAATGCGATGGTGTTCCCTAAGCCTAAGCGCCACCAGAAGTCCCAGAAGAATTAGGGTTGGACGTTGCGCATGAATGCTTTTTTGATTTCTTCTCTGTGCTTTCAGCACATGAACCAGCCGGATTAGGAGAACGTCTCCAGTGTGGCTGCTCAACGATCACAAGCGAACTCAAAATCGGGCGAAGACTCAATGCAGCCGTGGCTATTATGGAACCAGAATATTACCGTGATGGAAGAAGACTCCAGCAGATCAATCACCGGGTGATTCAGAATTGTTCGATGCGAAGCATGACTGCATCCACCCCAGAGGCAGTTCGAGTGGACGTTCGGTGCGGGTGCTACACGAACCATGGCTATATTCTTGCATTGCGACTCGATTCCTTAAGTCTTGCCTATCGGTGTGATCGACTTATGATTATGAAATGGTTCCGTTTGCTTCTTGTTCATAGTGATTATATACCGGTGCTTTTCTCCGCCAATGTAGAAAATCCTTATACATATAGTCGAATATGGCATATCTGCCTGTACTTCCTCACATTCTCCAAATCATCCATACTGTCTAAAACTGTTGAAAGTGCTCGATATGACCGGCATATTCTATGCGGATTGAGGGACGAAGGCGGTGAGTTAACTTTTTGCGGAGCGCGGCAGAATCGGCGCATGTAAACAGAGCTCGGAACATCACCGAATGCTCGACGATAGCACGCACGCAAATAGCACCACAGAATGTGAATCTTCCTCTCCAATGCTTCGGAAACATACTGTGCACATGACTGCATCTCTCGATTTGCTTGCTGGATAGCCCTTCGTCAACCAACCTGGGCGCAATGGCCGGCACTCTTTCGAAATGGACACTTTTCCTTGCCAACACGCTCATCCCCGTTGCTGTGCTGCTGTTTTGCTCCGGATACTTCCCATATAAACCTATTCTAGCAGGGGCAGCTAAGCAACCGGAATTTGAGAAGGCGCCAGCAGTTTTTGACAAGGTCATCTTGATGGTGGTCGACGCTTTGCGCAGGTAGCTTCTTACTACTTCCTCATTTCATTAATGGCTTTTGACAAGTCGTTGGATTTCAGTGATTTTGTATATTCAAATAACTCGGGCTTTCTATTTACCCAAAAGTTAGTATATTTTTCTCTTCTGTCTTACCTTATGGTCCGTTATATACTGACCTCCGTAGTTTAATTCGTAATGGAGCGGCGATTCCTTTCACGGCACACGCAAGCTCTCCGACGGTCACAATGCCTCGAGTAAAGGCAATAACATCTGGATCGGTTCCATCGTTCTCTGACGTCGTTCTCAACATCGCCGAATCCGAGAGTATGTCGACGCTCGTTCACCAAGATACGATAATAACCCAGCTCAAAAGCGGTCTGTCCGGGAAGCTACTTATGTATGGAGACGATACATGGTTGAATTTGTTCCCTGATACCTTTGATCGGTACGATGGCACGAGTAGCTTTTTTGTCTCGGTCAGTTCACTGTTGAAAGAGGGAAAGATATGAGCATAATTGGTAATGATTATTCTAGGACTTTACCGAGGTGGACAATAATGTTACGCGCCATATCTCGCCGGAGCTTGTAAGAGATGACTGGTCGGTAATGGTGCTTCATTACCTTGGATTGGATCACATTGGTCATAAAGCTGGACCAAAGAGGTACGACATTCAAGCATCAAGACTAAAAAGGAGGGGCATTTACTAAAGCTATGATTTCTTTCAGCTCTCATATGATCCCCAAACAGAAAGAAATGGACAGTATCGTTGAAGAGATATACAATGCAATGCTCTCTGAAGCCCATATGGAGTCGACGCTTCTAATACTCTGCGGAGATCATGGGATGAACGAGGCAGGGAACCATGGTGGTTCTTCTGCGGGAGAAACTTCACCAGCCTTGACGTTTATATCTCCAAAGTTGAAAACACATACAGAAAACTCCCAACTCACGGCTTTTGAAAGTCCCGTGGAGACTGAGGATGAATTCCAATACTATCGTACCGTCGAGCAATCGGATATTACGCCAACAATAGCCGGGCTTCTCGGAGTGCCAATACCACTGAATAATCTTGGTGTCTTTATACCTGAATTTCTTGGCTTGTGGGAGAGAGGTAAGTCAAAATACAGTTTTGAATTCCTTGGGATTTACTTCTTTATGCTGATTTAACTTCATAGAGTCCGACAGAATGAGTATCATCCTAGAAAACACCGCCCAGATACTAAACGTCGTGAAAATGGCATTCCCCAAGTTCCTATCCGATCCTGAAAGATCAAGTGCGCATTGTTACCAAGACATACATTCAACTTTCGACAAACTAGAGTGCTACTGGCTATCAGCTTCCCTATCTACCACGAACGGACTTGACAATGAGACATCTCATGCAGCATTTCAAAAAGCGCAGTATAGATTCCTACATGAAGCACAGAGTGTAATGAGTGGTGCCGCTAGCAGTTATAAGCTTTCGATGCTATATTCTGGAAACTTTATAGCGGCTGTTGCTTGTATAATGGCCGCCATTGTTGCATATCGCACTCTCCCGAAGACATCGTCTTCTTCATCTACGCTGTTCTTGCTGACTACTTCTACATTACATGGCGCTATGATGTTTGCTAGTAGTTTTGTGGAAGAAGAACAGCAGTTTTGGTATTGGATCGCTACGTCTTGGGCTGTTTATATCCATTTGAGATCGTGAGGAACATTCCCCTTTCGGAATTTGTCTGACTATTCAATGGCTGACTGAATACCGCTAGAGCCCGAAGTGTCAAAATTTCTGGCACGACTCTGAAGGGAATTATATACACAACTTCCTTTGCAGCAATCGGCCGCATTGTACGCCGATGGAACCAAACCGGACAGAAGTTCGCAGGCGAACCAGATATTGTTCAGTACTTGGCTTCATCTCAGCCCAGATTACTCTGGGTTTTGGTTCTGCTTACATATTTGGCGAATTGTGGAGGGCTGGTTCGATCGTCGCCATTTGGAGATAGAATATCATTACCAAACGCGCTGTGGACAGTGCTTTCTGTGCTCGTGTCTGTCGCGGCCATCGTCTTCAAAGTGTCATTTACAGCAGCCGATGCTCCAGAAATATTGGATCCCATCATGCTGAAAGCCACTGAGCCAGGATTCCGGAATACGCTCGTCATGCAGGCCCGGCTCGTGTTTCTTGGTATCGCGTTGGTTGTGGCTATTTTTGCTTTCTCCAGTTTCACATCACGGGGTACCCATAACGGTACGTATAACCATCTTTCCGTTGAATGTATCTTTTTTAACAGTGTTCCTTGTCAGTGAGACGGAAGCGTCTTCTTCACGAAGCCCTCACTCTGTTTCTCATCACACAGTCAAGGGCAACAAATATCCCTCTCTTCCTGCTTTTCAGAGCTCAGGCATGGATCGTCGAGCTGGTCGACATGAACAGCATCGAAACAACAATCAACTTGATTCTGATGCAACACGTAGCATTCTTCGCTTTCGGTGGATCAAATGCATTATCATCCGTCGACCTTTCCACAGCATACAACGGTGTCAGCGACTACAACGTCGGCGTGGTCGGTCTGCTCACATTCATCAGCAACTGGGCAGGTCCGATTTGGTGGATGTCGGAGACAGTTATAATGCAACGCCGTATGACTTCAACGGAGACGACGAATCGGACAGCCCTGTTGTCATTCAACACCGCATTGGATCTGTTATCCGTTATGGCGGCTTGCACCATGCTCAGAACTCATTTGTTTGTGTGGACGGTATTCTCGCCCAAATTCTTGTATAGTGTCGCGTGGGCATTGGCAAATCATATCGGAATGAATCTGCTCGCGGCGTTTGGTCTTTCTTTCTGATGCGACTTGCACGGAGTTGACTGTTTTGTGTTCGTGTTCGTTTATAATATGTTTATATATATCGACTGTATCATCTCAAGGCGTTGAAGATATCATCAATAGCATTGGCGGACTTCTTTTTCTTGGTTTTGCTTTTCTTTATTTTCTTTGGTTCCGCAACTTTCTCGGTGGCCTTCAAAGATTCGGCGGCGTCATTCTCAACGACGCGGCGGATGGGTGTTCCGAAATCATCGTCGGTGTCATTTGTCTTCGCCGCGGTGGATAGTACTGGCAACTGATTTATTTCGGGCTGCTTTGGTTGTAGCTGTGGCAGTGGAGGGATGATTCTCTTCGTCTGCGCGAGCGCGGCCAAGAGAACGGTACCGAGTGTAGAGAACTGGCTATCGGCGACGACAGTCGAGAATGCACTGCATATACAATATCGAATTAGATAGGAACAAATCTGAGAAATAACATAAATAATACATACATATAAGCCTTTGGAATGACGTAAACATGCAAATACTTCGAAATGTGCATTGTCTGCCTCTTCTTATTCTTCTCGTTCTTCTCATTTTTTCGAGGAGTTGCGGCGGAGTGCAAAAGCCGCAGCTTCAGAAGCGACCGTCGCAGGATCGAGAGCCATTTCCACCAGGCAGTTTTTCCGTGCTGGTTCTTGTTGCGATGATACACGAGATGGATTGTAGAGAATGCCCTTTCGAGGCGAGATTGATCCATTGCTGTCTTTGTTGTGTTTAAGAGAGAGAGAACTTTGCGGAGGACGTTGATATAAACTTTTTTACTCCGCTGATCGAGCTTAAGCTCCCGCATGTTCCCCGCCGTACCTTTTCTACTACTACGATCGACGCGTTATTGAATGGGAACATCCTTTTTACTACGTTTTGGCATTTGGCATTTGGCATTTGCATATGCAGACATGTCTCTGTAATTCGTCACTATCCCTTTTCTCTCTCTCCAATACATTAAAAAACTCCTTTCCCATTGAATAAAACCAACTTTTTTTTTCCTTTCTGCTTTTTACCTCCACAGTAACTAACTAATCTTCGATTCTTCATACTACCATTGTAAATTTACTAGAAGATCACTCCGGTCAGTCACGAGCAAGTAGTCAATCAAGGGCGATCTACTAACCTGTCATTGAAAATAAGACAACTTGCAAAATAAAATATCGGTGGTGCTGGCTCCGCCTCACCAAAGCGATGGAGGTTGGAGTAACCCCATGAACAAAGGGCCCAAGGTTGAAAAGAATTTCAAGATCCACCAAGCCCAATTCAACTCAAAGAGGTCCAGGTCCCCGTCGCTGGGTAACTGGCGAAGTCATTGGCGTGAAGTTCGAAAGCACCTGAGCCTGGCCTTGACCCTGACGTTGTGGTGGACTAGCTGCATTTCGAAGGAATGATGCTGCAGCAGTCGTGGTAGTGGCTGGAGTCTGTTGTTGCTCAGGACGAACAAGTCCATGTCCGCGTCGAACATCGCGACTCATGCGCGGGGCAAAAAGACCTGTATAATAAAAAAGAGGGTGTTAGTAAGATATCTCTCTTTCAACAAATGTTAGGGAGAAAATTGTTCGCTCACTTACCAACTTGTTCCGCATTCTCGACACTACGACGCATTTTTGACATGTTATTCGGACCGGGGAATGGCTCTTCGGTTCCTGCGCGAGGTCCTGTGCCAGTGTAGAACAACTTTTGCATGTCAGCGGATGGCTCTGCGTGTCAGGGGCAAAGAGCGTATTGCTTACCTTTGGACGGAATGAAGGATCCTCCAACATCACTGAACTGTTTCTAAATTTCTGGATTAGACAGTCTCGTCCTTGGATTGCTATAGAGACTCAGGTCAGTACATCGTCCGATCCTCTCGCAAAGAAGGGTAGTTCACTCACTTGCATATGAGACTTCGGCAACTTTGTCGCTGTTAAAGCAGTTCCTGGTAAAATATAGTCAATAAAGGAAACTCAGATCTCAAAGGTATTGCATGAATACTTACCAGGTACGGCCAGCGCGAGCTTCGACAAACTGCCACAGATTTAGTAAACCTGCTCAACTGTCAACTAAACAGTAGTTGATTACTCACATCGATAATATCAATAGGCTACATATCAACAGTTAGCAGGCATGATTCGTAAATGCTGGCGACAAGAAGAAGGGGAGGGATCTTACATCTTCGAAGTTGATAAAGGCATAGCCAACACTGTAACCCGTTAAATAATCAGTTCACACAAGAAGAATTGATGAATTGGCGTATACGCACTTGCAGTTATTGGCAAAATCTGTAGTGGCACAGCATCAGTATTGTTTCTCATCGGGAGGGAGGAAGGAATATTCACCAATTCTCAAGTACATGAAATCATATTTCCCAAAGCTGGTCTCGTCCACAATGTTTTTGAGTAGCGGCTGACTGGTTAGCAAAGAAACGAGAGTAATGTACAAAAGATTCTCCACTTACCAAGTCTACTTTGTTGGGGATGTTTCGAAGCATGATCTAAGGCTGGTGGTTAGACTTGTTTTCTTTGATTGTTGTTGCAGGGCAATAAAATCTTACCGTAGTGCGAACGTCCAGACCCATACGAATGCGGTCTACATTGACGACGTTCTGCGGATGCTTGGGTCGCTGATCAGCGAACCGGCTGTCGGCGTGCTGTATGGCATCAAGGCTAGACACTTTCTGAACCGGTGAGAGGAAGCCCATGACATCCGAGATATCGTCCATTGGCACTGTAGATCGCCCCGTTGGACTCAAGACAAAACTGTGATCACGAGTGCATCCACCGAATTGGAAAGGAGAGCTCATGTTCGGTGACATGTTTTCTCTGGTATTCATGAGTTGCTGTAGCAAGCTGCTAGAGCTAGATTCAGTATCTGGACGGACGTGCTTGACTCCAAGTTCAACTTCCTTCAAAGACAAAGGATATTAAAATCAGTACAGGCCAGGATCAGTGGGGGGCTGGGATCGTGTGACTTACCTCAAGGCATGCCCCATTCAAGGCGGCCACCATATTCGCAGAGTCGGTGGTATCGCAGAACTCGACCAAAAACTCCATCGCGTTATTCGGTGGGAAAGAGGTGGCCTTGAATGCGTTGATGGCGCCAAACCCCTTTGCCAACCCTTGAACAAGAGAGCTCACTTGCGAGAACTCGATGTCGTCTTGGTAGCCTCCCCTGAGACTGACCTTGACGGAAACTTGGCCTTCAAAATCTGAAATGCCTTCAACAGTGGCAGTGCCCTTTGACTCTTGGGCGTACTCGCGAGCAGACATTGGAGTGACTCGCCACTCTGGGTGAGTGATCTGGACTTTCTCGAGGGCACGCTGAGTATCACGTAGGTCTGTGAAAGCGATTGCAAACTTTCCAAATGAGTTGAGCTCTGAAAGGTAAGGACCCTGAATGCTCTCAAACTCTCGGCGCTGTTTATAGCAGTGAGTAGGTGTTCAAAAGATTGTACCGTCAGGTGCTAGTGCTATCAAACTTACAGTGAATAGACTGACTACGGCCAGATGTGAGAGAGCAGGAGAAACACCCTCGACCACAAATGCACGGCTTTTCGGGGCAAAGTATGGCAATTCAAGATTACCCTTGCCGAGCCCTAGGCTTGTACGAGCGCCAGAAAAGGGACTAGCCAAGATTGCACTTTCAGGGAAATGAAGCTTGGTTGAACGAGAGTCTGTGTTCGGAGTTGGCAGCCCAGCATAGCTGACTGTTCGCACCGGGCTCTCATGAGGAATGCCAGATTTGCTGACATCGAAGCCAAAGCGTTGGAAATTGAAATTTCTGGAAGACAGGTGAGCGTAGTCTGATCCAATGAAGGGATCCGCAGCCGGTCTTCCATGCATACAGATTTGAGAGTCAGTACAGGCGTCAAAAGTGATCGGCTTCCAAGGTTGGTGACTTACGAAACAGAGAAGCCTGCCATGCCGTCAAAAGCCTGCCGAGGATCCTTTTGAGCCCGAGAAAACAATGGAGCTCGGAGATCTTCAGGCGAATAGACGGTCAATTTGGTGTCGGGGGTGTTAAGCTTAGCAACGGCCCCTTCAGGCGAGTGCGGGCTATTTGAAATAGCTCTGCGTTCGGACAGCATGTTTCAAACCCGACTGAACAGACAGAAAACCGAGGTGTTGAAATGTAGATGGATTTGATGACAAGCTAGAGCTCGATAGACGGGTGGATTGAGTAACAAGACACAACAAATGCTTAGAAATGTGAAGATAAATGGCACACGATAGATCAAGAAAAGAGGTCCTAGACGACGAGAGAGAAGAGAGGAAGAGAGGGAAAGAAGCAGAGAGTAGATCTATAGAAGATTTATAACAGCGAGGGAGCATTCGAGTATCACGCCTCGTTGCTATGCCTTGAGAAGGACTCTCATTGGATGACTTTCCACAGGATGTTTGCATCTCAACAGAGTGCTGAAACGGAGCTGTCTGGGGAATTAGGGCTTCTGATAGGACAGTGACCCCCCTTCACAGGGCAACATGATAGGGCACAGATGGTGTCGTGACCTGGGAAGCCCTCTTATAGGGCTGCCACCCACCAGACACAATCACAAAGGGTTGCCAGGCACAGGACAGGGAGAGCTGTGATAGGAGGAAATAGAGCAGTGTTAACTTCAGGTGAGACGGACTGGTCATATGCCAGCATCACAGAGACGTTAAAGCACACAGCAGCTTTGTGATAGGACACAATGACCTGTTATCAAAATGAACAGCACAATCCGGATGCTGCAACTCACAGCCATAGGAACCCCTGCCAATCAATGCTCTGGAAAGAGATGATAAGGGCTGGTCAGGTGGGAATGAGCAATTTCCTGCCATATTTGCTACAGCAGACCTCTAATATTTGGCCAATGGAGCTCTCGCAACCTGGAATTGGCCAATGAAGGGGAAGGGGACAACTAAATACTGTGTATGTGTGAATTGGCCAGAACAAAGCTTCATATAGCTTTTTATAACAGAGGACCTCAGGATGTAGCCATCAAGTATGGCCACCCTGGTCGTTGAGAAAAGAGTAGTGGGAGACATATATATGTCAGCTCAGGCTTCCAACATGTGTAGTTATGTCAGATGAAGCAGTTCATTGTGTTGACTAGCTCTATATTCAAGGTATACATAAGCCACAGGCACGAACAAATCAAAACAAACCGACAGCAACGTCTTTACTAGACAATCAACGCAGCAAGACTCTTATGGAATGGACGTAGATTCGATAGCAAGTTGGTTGTATGCGGAAGGTGGTTTAGTATGGACGACATCAGCGGCAACGGCAGGCAGGTGCGGCCCCACAGCAGTTCCGGGGTCGCGACTGCTACTGTACGTACTTGCCTTGATTGCATGAACACCCAACGTCAACTCCGGCCATGCTTTGGATCAACTCGCTTTGCACAAGCTGTACAGTATCGATATGAGGATTTGCTTTTGATTGCGCCCAGCAGAATCGTTGAACGACGGCAACCATGCCGTCCGCCATTTCCCCTCGCAATGACTCCTCCAACATCCTGAACCAGGTGAACCCAGCTCATCCGAATGCGCGGAATACATGGCAAGCTAACGGACTCATTTATTAGATTGTTATGTCCCCGTCGGACTCCGACTACCTAGATCAACTCATTCCATCAATTCGAGAGTATAGTTACGGCAACCAGACGTCCCAGCTCCTTCGCTCGTTGTCCCGCTTCGCCAGCGAGAAAGAGACCGAAATCGAGAATATATGCAATACGAACCACCAAGAATTTGTCACTTCAGTTAACCAACTTCTCCGCATTCGTGAGGGAACTGTCAGTTTGACGTCGGAGATTCTGGACCTGAACCAGTCGATTCAGTCTAGTACGGAGAAATTGGCCGAGCAGAAAAAGGCACTAGTGGAGTCAAGAAGCCATCGGCAAAATATCGACGAAAGTCTTCGCGCGCTTCAAGACTGTCTCGAGGTCCTGAGACTGTCAAATCAAGTCCATGATCTGCTGGGAAAGAAGAACCACTATGCTGCTCTTCGAGCATTGGAAGAGCTGCAAAATGTCCATCTCAAAGAGATCACCCAATACAAAATATCGGAGCTGATCCAGCGCTCAGTGCCTGCAACTCAACGGGCAATTGCAGAGGCTGTTATGTCAGACTTGAATACATGGCTGTATCGTATTCGCGAGATGTCTCAATACTTGGGAGAGATTGCCCTGTATCACACAAACTTGCGCAAGACGCGGTTGAAAGAAAGAGCCCAGAAATTAGATTATTTGGAGCAATTCAAACTCAATTCGGCTATTGAGCTGGTCTCTGACGAGCATGAAGAGTATGATTTACTCCAAAATGAAGACCTACAAGTTGATTTTACGCCCTTATTTGAGTGCCTGCACATTCATCGGTCATTGGGACAGATGGACAGGTTCAGAGCGGAGTACGCAACCACACGGCGTCGACAGAAAGAACTCCTTCTCCCTAGCTCCATCACATTAGTCGACGCTGATGGCGCGAGTTTGCATACTCTTCTAGAAGAAATGACCGGCTTCGCAATTGTGGAAAGGTCAACAATGAAAAAGGTCCCCGACCTTCGATCTTTTGTTGATGTAGGTGACATGTTCAAGACTTGCTTACTGCTGGGTTACTAATTTGAACCTCAACACAGGTAGAGGAATTGTGGGATTCAATGTGCCACACTGCGGCTGGCCTGATTACAGCAGCACTTCCCGAGGTGGATAATGCCGAAAGCCTGCTAAAAATCAAGAATCTTATTGCACTCTTCATGCAGGCAATGGATGTAAGTCATATTTGAATGTTTTCGCCGCAAGGTTCTACAAAGCATGGTGGCTTATTACTTTCGTAGACATGGAATTTTTCAGTTACAGTATTCGACAAGCTCCTCTTAACGCTCTTCGGGAGATATGCGGACCTGCTCAAGACAAGGTTCAGTGACGATTTTCAGGAGGTCAGAAAGCCCCCCACTCTTAAACTACACGGAAACTGACATGTTGCAGATTGTCTCTACTGATGATTATATGCCTATGCCCATTCAAAATCTGGAGGAGTTCGACAAAGTAATCAACGTTAGCTGGTATACACCAGAGAAGCCACGGGAAGAACAGACGTAAGTAGTCCTGCACCGGCGCACTGAAATGAGTAGTAAATAATGACTCATGGCTACATAGTTTCCCCTGTGTATTGCCTTTCTCACAGATGTATCCTCTGTGCTGTATCGATATCCGGAACTTTCTCAACCAGTTCTATTTTTTCTCCAACGACGATTTCTCGCACTCGGATGTCATTGACGAAACTCTCAAAACGGTAAGATATAAGGACTGTTGTTCATGTGTATTCCAGTCTAACTAATGTGCTTTGTAGGCTTTGGACGACCTTCTATCAAATCAGGTTTGCGAGACACTTGTTGAACGCTTGAGCTCACAGTATCTTGGGCAAATTGTTCAGATTTTGATTAACCTCGAACATTTTGAAATGGCTTGCCAGGAGCTCGAAGCGCTTCTTGTAGCTGCCCGATCACAGGCTTCAACAGCTGGCCTAGTTTCTCTTAACGCTACGGCAAAATTTCGAAACAACAAAAAAGCAGCCGAGAAACGAATTTTCGAAGTTGTCAACTCAAAGATAGACGATCTCATTGAGACTGCTGAATACGATTGGACACCTATGATAGAGCCAACGGAGCCCAGCAATTACATGCAAACACTAACCCGCTTCCTTTCTAACATCATGAATTCGACATTACTCGGTCTTCCCACTGAGATCAAAGAACTGATTTATTTCGATGCTTTGAGTCACGCAGCGAACAGAGTCCTGGTAAGTATAATTTGAGAGTGAAAGACAAAGAACAGATACTAACATGTTCTTAGGCATTGCCCCTCTCTCTAGAAGTTAGAAGAATAAATCCCTACGGCGTGACTGCCTTGGCAAAAGATGTCGAGTACCTCGCAGCATTTGTTGACAGTCTTGGAAATCCTATTCTCAGGGAGAATTTGGACGAACTGCAACAGACTGTAAATCTATTACAATCTGACAATTCTGACGAATTCTATGATATTTCCACGCGAAACAAGAAGTATGGCCGTGTGGATGCCATGAATGGGCCAATGTTGCTTGAGAAGTAAGTAATCCGAGGTGCTTCACATCTGCTTGTTCATATTTACTAACGTATCTCTCCTAGGCTTACGCGAACGGTACAAAGTCCCGTCAAAACCGAGAAATTTGCTACACTGTCCTCAAGATTTGGAATGAAATCATCATAAACACTGAATTGTACGGACTACCTAGCCAATCCTATACTAAGCAGGACTTAACCTTCTTGAATAATATTTTAATTACAATTTTCGTTTCCATTCACTAGTAGACATAACATCAAGACGCCTAGTACGTAATTGCGTAGCATATAATGAAAATAAGGATCCTACAAAGGAAAAAAAAATAACCTATCAAACCAAGGACTCTAACCGTTCGAGACCAACAACAACAAAAACATCGACACTCTCCAATAGCCTTTTGTCACTAGGTACCAGCCTGACATCGTTCACGTAATGAGTTTGCCAATTTGTGTTGATTGAAATGATTACTATTGTCGATTAGTCATTCATCCATCATAGTAAGCAATAAGTAGACAAACGTACCTGTTGAGCTGGGAGATGCGGATATGCCGTGTACATGCCATCAAACATCTGAGGCTGGGGCTGGCCATAGGCCGCAGGGTCCGACTGCACGGTTCCAGGGTACATGCCAGGCTGATTTCTGTAGTCCTGCTCCTGTGGAAGCGCGTGCTGACCCAGGGCATATTCGGGAGCTCCCATGTGGTGCGATGGATGCTGAACACCGCCCTGAGCAGGAGGAAGCTGTCCAGCGGCGCCGGCAGGAGCCGTGGGAGCACCTGCAGCCTGGCTTGTCCTCTTCGCATGCGACGTGGCTTCCTCTCGAGGCACGATATCTATGAGGAAATCGAACATATCTGACTTAGCGAGGGCGGCCGCGATATCGGAACGCTGGAGGGTTCTGCGCTTATTGTCCTCGGCGTGTATCCATGCGCGCATTGTAAGCTCTGTAATGAATATGTCGCAGCCTTTGGCGAATAGAATAGGTGCCTCGGCTGAAATCATCTTCACCTCCGGGTCGGCTTTCATGACCTTCTTTATGCGCGCCAAAGGCAGCTGGTGTATTTTATAATCATGGTTATCCGATTCCAGGTGGTTGATGATGTGTTGCCAGTACGTGGTCAAAATGTCGCGCGAGTTTCCTTGGAGACCTTGGTTGACCTAATTGGCGCGCAGCAAAATGAGTACTCAGTACGCGACCGGTTAAGTGTTGAAAGACTCACATTTGACCATGTGCCAGTGTACAATTCCGCAACAGGTGCAAATCCCTGTGCCGAAAGCTAGATAGGGTATATGTGGTTAGCAACACGAGGGAGTCCATTGACTTTGCGACGTCCGCCCACTTACAGCCGCGCTGGCGCCTGCGATGTTGTCAGTGTGATGAAGATGGGGAAAATAATTGCACATTCAGGATCACGCACCATAGTGGCCGCCATTTCGAATGTCATAGATGGGCTGCTGCCGGTTTTGTTGTTGCCCGGCTGGCTGTGTAGCTTGTTCCATGCTTGCTTTGCTTGCTTCTGTTTGATTTGATGCAATCGAGGCGGGACCTTATTCCTTAGAAGATCGACAATTATTGGTAGATGGCTGCTGGACGGTAGATGGAGCGCGATTTACAGGCGACACGATAGAAAAGCGCGCGACGGGAATCCAGAAACAATCCAAGGACACAAAGACGTGGTGCAAAATAGCCTTGTCTTGATAAATCGCTGACCTTTGGGCACAGATGGCTGACAGTCAAGGCGCGCGCGACATGCGAAGTGATGTGATGGGCGAGGTGTGGCTGGGGTTAAGCCGCTTTCAGCAGGTGGAAACAAAGCCCGCGAAGATCGTCATGTGCTGTTTTAATACCGCGTCGGTATGCAAAAGTGACTTCGGTGCAATGCAAACTCGATTCGTAACTCACCACAACATCGTTTAATAGGCCTATACGAAGCATCTATGCTGAGCCTCGCTGTTCCTCGAACAGATGGCAGTCTTATATTGCTCCTCAGCAATGGTACAGTACTCAGTTCATTTCGAGCGCGACACCGACAGCTTGGAAAGACTAGTGTAATTTGGTTTCCTGTATTCGTAACTTTGCATATAATTTGCCCAATAGAAGCGATATTATTCCACTATAAATTACTAGCTTAGCCTCCACCCTAAAAGTCAGCCCCACCCAAGCTTAGACCGCCCGGAGCAAAAAAAGACGAGCTTAGAATAAATTTTCTCTTTCGCAGCGGTCAAGTGTTTTTTTTTTCTTCTTCTTCACCTCTTCATGTGAGGACATCTATGACAATGGACAACGATGTCGCCCATTCGTTGGCCAATAAATCGAATGAAGATGATTTAATTCAACAACTTCTTGAAGAAGCCCACGCTCGACTTCAATCTTCATCGTCGGCGGAAAAATCTCTGACTTCCATTGCAGACGCCGACGCCATATCCCACAATGTCCCCAGGTAAGCTTCGTCCTGCGGTTGGGTTTTGATGCAATATTTGTTAACATTGTTTGAAGGATACCTTCATTGCCTGCAGCAGCTGGTCTGAAGCCTTACATTCAACAAGATGATGAGGTTGCCTCTATCAACAATGCTCAAATGACCTTAGCCCCCGAGATATATTCTTCTGAGAAGTCGTCATCTCGTGTCCCTAAGTCGACTGTAAAACCAAAGGTATGTTTTGACGCTTATGCATATTCTTTCCTTTCTTCTATGACGAAATTTTTATTTTGCCTCGTGCACTTGATGCAGATCCGCAGCCCGTTTTGGACTGTCCTGCACCTATGAGAGCCATCTTTTTTCATAGTTACTCTGAGCAGATTATTATATCTACTGCTGTTCTCTGGAAATTTATTCCTGGAAAGATTGACTAACCGTTTATCGAATAGGAAAAGGAGGATGCTGGCAACGACTGGTTCAACATGCCGAAGACCGTAGTGACTGCAGAATTGAAGAGAGACTTGCAGCTTCTACGGATGCGCAACGTTTTGGATCCCCACAGACACTACAAAAAGGAGAGTGGCAATGGTATACCTGAGTATTCTCAGGTTGGAACCATCATTGAAGGTCCAACTGAATTTTTCAAGTCTCGAGTCACGAAGAAGGACCGCAAGGACAACTTCGTCCAAGAGGCACTTGCGGGCGAAAAGGAGTCTGGCCGCTTCAAGGCAAAGTACAACCAGGTACAGGTTGCCAAAACCAGTGGGAAGAAAGCACACTACAACCGTCTACAAGCAAAGCGTCGCCGTTGAAATATCATCATTGTGGGAGATTGATAGCAGGACTTTTACGCTATTTATCTTATCATACATTCTGGTCTTTTTCAAAGACATCCGTAATGACTTGCACAACGAGCCGCTTCGTTTCTAGTCAGTCATTGATTTCCAATCTTGTGGGGAGGGCTCTTTTGACTCACTTGCATGTCCTCAGCCGCGAGTCTTCCGGCTTCAAGGACCTCTTCATGATTTGCTTTCCCTTCGTTCAAAATCTCTGCCAGATGGCCAGTGGTCGAGGACTGAAGGAGATGATCGTCCCCTCGGGGCACAGGTGTGAGGACTGCATTGTTTGTAACGAGACTGAATGCTAGTACACGCATGCCAGCATGTCTCGCCACAACAATTTCCGGGACGGTTGACATACCTACCACATCTGCGCCTAGCTGTCGCAACATGCGGCATTCAGCGCGTGTCTCGTAACTGCATACATCTCAGTACGATTCATCAACTACCAAGCGTGAATATAGCCTTCATACCTTGGTCCCGATACGTAGGCATAGACTCCTTCATGGAGGCGCCTAGTATTTGACTTTGTGATTTGTTGCCACGCCGCATGAACACAACGACGAAGCGACAAGTCGTACGCGTCTGAAAGTGGAGGGAAGCGGACACCGAACTCATCTGCATTCGGCCCACGCAGCGGGTGCTGGCCTGCAAGCCCAGCAAGGAAAAGATGCTGAGGTGAATGGTTAGCGAAATGTCATGGATGCTTGCAATGCGGGTTGCCCTACATCATTCAGAAGCGTAATGTCTCCAACGGCATATTCAGGGTTAAGACCTCCCGCAGCGTTCGTCACTGTGTTCGTTAACAGAAAGCTATTGGATGAGTTGAGATGGCATCGTCCTACATATTATTGTGTCCACTCCAAGAAGCTTGAGAACACGCACTGGGAAGGTCACGTCTTGTATCGAATGACCTTCGAAGTAGCTAGAATTCAGTTAGCTTCCTTTGCTTAGACTTATTAGTTACTCAATGGAACGCTGACTGCAATCGACCAACCATCAGAACGACTGGTGTTTGGGCTCCGAGAAATCCGAAAAGTAACTTTCCTGCATGTCCCTGGACTGTGCCACTGTAAGTTTTTATTGCTTCATAGAACACAAATGATTTCATGGTCAAAAATGGACACCCGTACCCGTAGATTGTGGAAAATGCGGTATTAAAGAGTAATGAATCTCTGTCCTTGGCTGCTCATGGACAGCATCTGCTAGACCTCCAAGTCCAGAGCCACAAACAATAGCGACCTTTGGTTTTTGCAGCTTTAGGTCAAGACGGCCCTGCAAGAAGTTTGCTGCCTCTTGCGCCTTAGAGAATACCGTAGTCGATGCCATGGTAGCGAAATCCAAGGTAGAGGAAGGAGATTTACGATAGAGTTTCGGCGCTTGCTTTGATTCGATGAGCCGATTCTAGGTAAATAGCAGCCTTCTAATTCACTATCCTATGCCTTAAGAAGTTAATTCTCGGGGTTCTTTCGTGGATCTTGAGACTACAAGTAGAATTTGTTAGTGGGCGAGTGAGGGTGGGAGTGTCTACCTCAATTTTCTGTTGAAATGACACTGCTCAACTTATACTGACAGGTCCAGGTAGATGTCGACTTGGTTCCGTATAGGAATACAGCCCAATTTGGAGATACTCGAAGAAAAAAATGGTTGCGAGGCACAAACCTGTTTGATAAGGCCTGGTGGGCTTGTTCAAAGCACCGGCAGAAATTGTGGAAGGCGGTGTGCGGGGAGCACACCTAGAGAAAAGCTGGAGAGAGACATCCGCCGTCCTGCTCTCCGGTCAATAACTCATTGATCAGTCAAAATGCTGTCCAAAACGCTATTTCGACCGACCTTCACAGCATTGCAGGTATGAATTGGAATCTCTATTGCACCCGAGCGATGGTTAACAACAGCAGACGGCGCGATTCACGAGAGCATTGGCGACCACCTCCGAACAGGTACCACCACCCTCAGTCGCATCTACAAATACTCCCAACCCGGCACAAAATGCCAAAGTCCCGGGCTCTCCTGAGGATTTGCCCAAATTAAACGAAACAGATGAAGTCAAGCCATGGTATGTTTCAAAAGGCAATCGTCCAGAAAATTGGCTAATTCGCCCTTTTTTGTTGTTAAAGGATTCAACGCTTAAAAGATGTCCGCGAAAAGACTCGGCTCCCCAGGAGCGTCCAAGCACTCTATCTGCGGCCATTGAGAAGGAAAGCACAACACGGCCTGCCGGTTTGCGACCTTCAACTTCGATCTTACAGTGTACGCAACGTGGAGTTCTTCGCCGATTTTGCAATCCGCGCCGCATATTACCTCAATCTTCCGGTCTCTGGACCCATTCCTCTTCCACGCATAGTCGAACGCTGGACAGTTCCTCGAAGCAATTTCGTGCATAAAAAGAGCCAAGAAAACTTTGAACGTATAACATTGCGACGCCTCATACAAATCAAAGATGGCCATCCTGAAAGTGTGCAACTGTGGCTGGCATTTTTAAGAAGACATGCCTTTTACGGTGTCGGAATGAAGGCCAACGTTTGGGACTTTGATGATCTAGGTAGGTTATGTTCAGAGACAGCTTTTCAGTTCGATTGTACTAACCTCGTGGTAGATGTCGCCAGCGGACTTGACACGGCAGCCGAGGACGTCAATAAGGCACTGGAACCATACTTCGCTCAGTTCGGTCAACGCCACGACGCCAAAGCAGATAAATCGATGCTGGATCAAATTAATAGTGAAAGGTTCCTGAACCCGCGGAGCCCCATGAACGAAGTTCGTAAGGGTTGAAAAATCATGTTAATTTTCTCAGCCGGCGCCTTTGTAACATAGAACACATTTCTTTTTGGGTGGTCTTTGATAGCATATCACAGGTTCAATATATTGATTGTAACATATACTCAAAAACAATATTAACGATTCTCTAATTCTGTCTGTGATATTTATATTCCATCGTAGAGGTAGAAATGAAGTTGAAATTTTCACGTGACATCTCCGCATAACGCGGAGACGCGCCGACGAAAGCTGGATCTCAACCTCACTTCCCCTACGACACACGAACATGACGCGCAATTGCTTTTCTTCTGGGGCAATTGGAAGGGAGATAAAAAGTTTGAACGGCTTTAAATTTCGTCCATGCCGCAGATCCGCCCAATTTCGTTTACGACGTTCGATTCACACCTCGAATGACGCCCATCCCGAGCGAGTCATTTTCTCCGGCATACAACCTACGGGAATACCGCATCTAGGGAACTACCTGGGAGCTCTGCGAGAATGGGTTCGATTGCAGGATGACTCGAATGCAAAGAACCAATGTATATATTCGATTGTTGATTTACATGCTTTGACGGTGCCCCAAGAAGCTGCACAACTGCGGCAATGGAGGAAGGAAAGCTTTGCGATGCTTCTCGCAATCGGCCTTGATCCAAGCCGGTCTATACTGTTTTATCAATCCCATGTACGTGGTATAGTTGAATATGACGGTTGTTACTATCTGATTCTTTTCCCGATTAACGGTGCTTTTAGGTCTCAGCACATACAGAGTTGATGTGGATTTTGAGTACCGTAGCTTCTATGGGCTACCTTTCCCGGATGACACAGTGGAAAGTAGGCAAACTCGCATTCTTAATTAGTTCGTCCTGGGCACTGGCTGACTATAAAGCAGAGTAAATTACAATTGCCCGAGGATATTGATTTGGAGAGTGATAAAGCGAAGTCCAAGTTGAGATTAGGACTCTTTTCCTATCCAGTCTTACAGGCGGCAGATATTCTTGTACACAGGTACTGACAGTCATTGCATCATGTGTCCTGGCATATTACTTCTAACCTGAATTGACAGAGCAACTCACGTACCTGTCGGCGAGGATCAAAGGCAGCACATCGAATTCACACGATACACGGCAAACAGCTTCAACCACCTCTTCGGGTCCCTATTCCCAGCGCCTGAAGGCTTGATTTGTATGCAAATTGACTACGATGATCGATGTTGTGGGCAGTAGCTAACAAATCTCCACAGCTCCGGCTCGCCGTGTTATGTCTCTAAAAGACCCAGTTCACAAGATGTCAAAGTCGGAAGTCGATCCAAAATCCAGGATTCTCCTGACAGACTCACAAAAAGACATTGAAAACAAGCTTAAATCCGCACTCACTGATTCCGAACCTGGTATCTCGTATGACCCAGCTCGGCGGCCAGGTATTTCCAATCTTATCGAGATGTTGAGTCATTTGGAACCATCCGGAAGAACCTGCGATGAAGTGGCATCGGATTTGCAATCGACCAGCATCAAGGGGCTCAAGGACCTTGTGGCAGCGGCAATCAACAGCCACGTTCAACCCATCCGCGAGAGGTATTTCGAGATCATTGGCAAGGAGGCCAGTTATCTTGATGGCGTTGCTGAACAAGGCGCAGTCAAGGCTCGCAAGAATGCGAATGACACCATGGAGGCAGTGCGCTCTGCCATGGGCCTGTAACAATACGGAGGCTGACTATCGATTGATCTGACACGATCAAAAGGCGTGCCCGGGAAGACAGGGCTCAACTGACACTGTACTATATGCATCAACATAGATTTGTAGAATAGCCATTGCGAGAGAGAGACTCTCGAGTCTCGAGTCATGAGTCTTCAGCTTTGCTGATCTGCTCTGTGGTAGATAATCCATGGTGACGCAGCGGCTGTAAATCTGTAAGAAAAAGTAATGGCTAAGCGCTAATTGGCTGCTACCCACCGAGCGGCGGGACCGCCTCCCCAAGACGGACTAGCGGTATTGAAATACAAGTCTCAAACACCGGCTGCAAGACTTACGCGGTTAGTGGCTGTAGGCTGCTGCGGAAGTCTGGCATCTGTCAGGCTGTTAACTCCCCGGGCGGGCACAAGCCGTATTTATTCGTGTATTGTACTGTTTGTTCTATATTTGGACCTTGCGCTGTCCTTCCTCACGAGTCACGGCGTGTTCAACGCGCTCTCTCTCCACGGGAAGACAGGCTGAATCTCGTCATTCCATGATTTTTTTTTCGGTTTTCCTCGCCCTCGACGTTGCGAAAGCACTTACGTTTGACCGCAAATAAATAAACCGGCGAGGGTGGGTATACGCAAGCGCTTGTCGCAACTTGGCGCTTTCCGCAGTCCAATCCTCGTCAGCGTCCACGTCAGCTCCGTCGTCGACCGGCATAGAAAAAAACACAGCGCCATAGGCAAATCTCCGGCAGGCACTGCCAGACAGGCAAATGGCCCTATTTCTATGCCAGACTAGCCTGCACTACCGGCAAATAAGCTGTGGGCCCCCAAAATCTCGAGCGCGATGCCCATTGTGATAGGGCCTTCGATGTGTGGCGAGCGTCTGGAGTACGCGGCTGCTCCAGCACCAGACAGCGTTACAGCCAGGATGTGACAGGTTCGTGAACAAACCACCATTGTTCATTTGTCTTTCTTGCAGGCTAAAACGCTTGGAGATCATGTGGAGCCCTGCGCCAAATGATCTATTTATCTGAGGAGTGGGATTAAAGAGCCACTTCGTTACGCATGCTTATATATTTATCTTTCTTCTTTGAGCGTCATCTCTTCACGCTTCACTACCACTAGCAAGCAAGCATGTCGATGGGGGATACCGATTACTCCACCCTAACAATATATTATATATCTTGTCGCTAATACCTTTTGAGAGAAAATCTTTCGGTTTTTGCTTTCCTCTTAATTCTTTGGTCGGTCCGATCAGTCAGTCAGTCAGTCAGCGTTGGGATTCGATTTATACACGGAATAATGTTACGGAGCATCTTCGCCATATGCCTGGCCCTTCAGTCGCTTGATTCGGCGAAAGCGATATCACTTGCGAAAAGAGATGTTCCGGCAGTGGTAGCACTAGATGTTGAGCGCAATGATGTAACAGATCCCGCGGCCAGGGATCTTAGGAGGAAGAAAAGGAGTAGTACTCTCAGCCAAACACTTGACAATGAGGTTAGTATACTGTGGTTATTCCATTTCTCTGCCATTCCCGCCCGATGCCAAATTAGTTGAGTTATTTAGCTGACGATCGCCAGGAAACGCTGTATTATTGCAATGTCACGTTAGGGACGCCCGCACAGAGTTTACGCTTGACACTCGACACTGGCAGCAGCGATCTGTGGTGTAATACTGCCAATTCTACATACTGTGAGAGCCAAGGAGACCCGTGCGGCTCATCTGGGACGTTTAATACCAGCGCTTCGTCGACCTACGAATTCGTCTCGTCTGACTTTAACATCACTTATGTTGACGGCAGCGGTGCCACAGGTGATTATGTCAAAGATACCTTAAGCATTGGCGGAACATCAATTTCGTCTTTTCAGTTCGGAGTGGGATTCACATCGTCTTCAAGTGGTGAGTCCATACCCTTAAAAGGCGCCCAAAGTTGTCCCGTTCTAATCACTAATTTTTTTTTTTTTTAAAAAAAAGTGGGTGTCCTCGGAATCGGCTATACTGCGGACGAAGTTCAAGTCAATTATGCCGAACAGCAAGGCTATCCAAACCTTCCAAGAGCTTTAGTCGATAACGGCATCATCAACTCGATCGCTTATAGCTTGTGGCTTAATGATCTGGACTCGAATACTGGATCCATACTTTTTGGAGGCGTCGACTCAGGAAAATACACTGGCACTCTTCAGACCGTACCTATTGAGACCATATACGGTGAATATGCGGAGTTTCTCATTATTCTGACCGAAGTTGCGTTAAGCAACAGCACCACCATCGCGACTTACAACACCGACCCGCTTCCAGCAGTAGTTCTGCTGGATTCTGGAAGCAGTCTAACTTACCTTCCGGATGAAATTGTCGAGGGTCTCTACAACGATCTCGGAGTGGTATATGAATCATCTACAGGATCGGGTTACGTACCCTGCAGCATGATGAACCAGGACATCAACATCACATACACCTTTTCAAGCCCCGCGATCCCAGTTGGCATTAGTGAGCTGGTTCTCGACGATGGGTCGGGTCTGACCTTCGATGACGGCACAGCTGCATGCGTCTTTGGCGTTGCACCAGCCGGCGATACAACTCCCATCCTTGGAGACACATTTCTTCGAAGCGCATACGTCGTGTACGACTTGACGAATAATGAAATATCTTTGGCTCCAACAAAATTTAACTCTGAAGAGACAAACGTCCTAGAGATCACGAACGGCACATCGGGTGTCCCTGGGGCTACTGCTGTTGCCAACCCTGTCACTACTGTCGCCACCGGCCAGGGAGTGGGCTGGTCAGTAACAACAAATACGGCGGCCGCGAGTGTCTCCAGCAAGGGTGCGGCAAATGGTATGGTAACCAGCCTGCCTAATCGTCTAGCTTTGGGTGCTGCAGGGGCAGGTATCCTGCTAGCACTATAGAGATATGAATTTTATTTGGTTGTACGTATAGATGCATTATAATCTTGTTATTTGTTGTCAAGCGCAAAGGATGTTCATTTTTTTTTAAGATTGAGAAAGCATAAGCATACTCATAATTACCATCATGAATTTAATTGAAAAGTTCCAGTCATCTCTTTCTTCTTGACTTCAATCGGATCGATACGTACGCGTGGGTAATTATACCGTCACAGGCTGTACTATTGATACCGGGTAAAGTTACAAGCCCGCGAAAGCTTCCCGTGCGTTATCTCAACTCAGACGGTTTTGGCTAGGCCGACACGTGATCCTCTTGGCGTCAATTCTGCCGCCAAGCCTAGCTAAACCAGGAAAGGAAGCACGGTTTGGCGCAGCCGAATCATCTAAGGGAATTATTACGGATTTGTTAGTAATAAGTGTATAAAGCAAGTACTTTTTAATTTTTAATCTTAGTGCGCTCTTTTATAAGGCCTTTTACTAAGATTTAAAAACTGTGAAGTTATAGAGAAAAAAGAGAGCTATTAATTTATATATAGATTATTAATTCTAGACTAATATTGAA